>JABUQX010008217.1:0-35000 GCA_015478945.1 Trachelipus rathkii
AATTTGATTCAGTGTACACTATGTGGTCTTCGTCTGAAGGAAGATCTGTACCATCAGGTTTTGTCAATTTAGTTTTTAAATATAAAAATACATTTGAAGGGTCCATATACTGGTCCGATGTGCCTGGAATATTGAATTCAAGGGGGACATCGTTGTTGGTAATAGAGTATATGGGGTTAATACTGATGAAGTTGGTCTCACTTATACTAATCTGGGGGGTTCATCGAGAAGAGGTCTAATTCGCTCTTACACAGTCTGGGTTAGAAGGATGAAGGAAGTGCAGTCTTGTCCTGTAAGAACTCTACCATATAGTATAGATAATATAAATCTTATGTCGTTATATATATACAGTCTTAAGACCCACACTAGTAATTAAATGGCAAATACATTCAATGCATTTATTCCTTTAGAGGTGCTGTAAGATTGATTTTGATTTGTCTTGTAATTTTCCTTGAGCTCATTTACCTTGACCCGTCATCTTACGCCTAATTTTGCGCTTGACGTCGTCCAACATCTCATCAGAAACATCAGCAATCCGTCTTTTTAAGGACGTACGTGGATTATCCGAGCGGCTATATCTTGTATAGTATGCATTCCTGTTCCTTGATAGCTTTTTTTACCTAATATTGCACCTCCTCTTTCTAAATTAGAGGCAATGCGCTTCTCCATAATTTCGACAAAACCGCCATGACCGTATCCCTCGCGTAATTTTCGATCCCAATAAACACTCTAATCCCCGTTTCATTATTACAGGATACTTTTGTTATTTATACTATCTCTACATGTGAAGAGTAGTTGTGAATGAAAAAATATACACCTGAGCCGTTACTTATAATATTTTATCCTCAATAGGTTCATCTCTTTACACTTTTGATATAAGGGAATATCTGTTTAAATAAGATAGTTTTCCATCCATATTGTAGTTAATGCTGCTGCTTCTTTCTAATGTGAACTTTACAAAATACAACAGTGTCCCGTCAGTGAATGGATATGCTCGTCCTTCCGCACATCCTTTATATGCATACGTACAGAGCCAAAATGTGCGCGACTCAGAGGTAAGTAATGCACATTTGGGAAAGTTATAATTTTCTCATTTTTAGGGAAACGAACCACCCTCAATTAAGGGGCTTTAGTGTTTCCTACATATTGATGTTCAACTATATAGGTGTAAATGTAGGCCATTCTCTGATCTTGTAACATCTCTGTAGGTACGCATACGAAATTGAGTGAGAAGGTAGTTTCATTAGGGCTATTATTTGCACCATGATCTATCACCTCATTGCGCTCATGTGTACATATTATAAAAAAATCCGATCGCCTAATGATAAACACTGAAGGGTCTTTCAAGTTCACACCCGATGTGGACCTTAGTGTGACAGACACCCTGTCTTCTCCTAATTGTTTTTTGTAATTTGACTTTTTTCTCACGGTGTATGTTTTTGAGTGTGTGTACTAACATGAAAGTTTGGAGTGTAGTTTTTGAGAGTTTTTTATTTTTTCTCGAGATTTTCTATTGAAATTTTATTTAAAAAATAAATAATTCGAGATTTATGTATTTCTTTAACAATTTTTTGTAAGATATATGTTGCTTCATAATAAACATTTTGAACATATTTAATTGAAAAGCCAGCCTCTCATGCTTCTATATTTAGATTCAATAGTGACTGTAAATAGGATTCATTTATAAATTCTAAGGTATTTTGTGAAATCCTAGTAATAGTATTATATTATTACAGTGAATGTATAGATCCAGCTCGATCAGCTGAAATGTGATAGAGTTAAATAGAAAGATCTAACGTGATACTTTCTCCAGATGGTATATCATGGAGTAACACTATGAGATTTAAATGTTATTTACAATTTTTATATGATTTATTATCATTGAATTAAACTTATCATATACCTACCACCCATTATTCACTCCATGATACTGTTTTTATTATAACCTTCTGAACCCTATTTGTGAATATTTACTACTAATATTTTTTTCTATTTTTATATATTATAATTACTATCAGTAGTAATCTATGATTACGTTTATTTCTGTATTTCTTGTTTTAAAAATATCCTCCTTTTATGGTCCCATGCTTAAAGTCTTGAGATTAAGTAATTAATATATATTTATAATATAGCACCCTTCGAAAAGGAAATTCCTATAATTATTATATCTATATCCTCAACTTTATAGAATATATAAACTTCTCTTCGGACTCATCTATACTATATACCTGCTTTTAGTACCCTTTTCTGAAACGTTACATGCAGATCTATGACACCCTACATAATCATTTCTCATAATATATAATCACCGATTTATCTTTTAATTTTTACATACTTTTCTGGTTTTCGTTGTGTAGAGTGGTATTTTTTATCTTTATCATTATTATTTACTAAAAGGAGTTCGTCTTTTAATAAATAGTTTTATTATGAATAAAGATCTGTTATATATAAATTACAATAGACTAGTTATCCGTCTAGTAAATTAGTCAAATTAATAATATCTAAATAAGTATATTTACATCTTAGTGAAGTATCTAATCTAGTGTGATGCATATCCAGGATGGTTCTGTTGCACTTCTGCTACGCTCTTTTAACTGCTCTTTTCGCTTAGATATACGCGCTCCGCTTTACGTAGACGCGTGAGAGACTATTACTAAAATAAATACGCGTATGGTGCAGGTGAGTATTTGCAAGGAGTTAGCGGAGATATATGCTTCGAAAAGCTAACTTACGGATCCTATAGCAAAAGATAGTCGGTCATCCATAATAAACACGTTTTACGCCACCTTTGGTTGAACAGGTTGGTTTGATATATAATGTAAAGTCTAATAATTGTCGTATATCTATTAAAGATTTCACGAATTTTGTAAATAAATTGAACAAATTCTGTTTCTGAGATCTTTTACTTTTTATTTTAAGTTTTATAGGATTTATTTACGCTTTCACCACTATAAGGTTAATTCATATTAAGGTCAAAATTATTAGGTTTGGTTATTTTATTAAAAGTCATCTTTACTGGCTTAAACAGTAGCTCAACGTTATCTCTCTTATATAGGTACCTTCGAGTTGATAACTGGAGGGACTAACATTATAACTCGATTTTTATGGAGGATCTGGGCAGAGTGGCTTATTAGTCATTATTTCCTTTGTGCTATAAACATATTTATATTTACCTATATTAACTGGGTTTTGTCTATATGATTACAGTGACACTCGACGCGCTCAACTCTCACCTACTAAATGCTTGTACTTTTCTATGGTGTTCACAATTCTTTTTATAGGATTACTATATAACCTATAGAAATTTTGATTGCGATAATCTATTGAATTCTAATACTCAAAACTATTGTGATATCTTTCAAAGCAGTAATAATTATATATTACTTTATCATAACTACAGATGCTCATGTGGACCTACCATGTTGAATTATTAACTTAGACATAGTATATATATTTATATTATATATATTTAATATATATATATTATTATATATATATAGTATATATATATATGATATATATATAATATTATAGTATGATATATTATTATTTATTATATTAATTTATAAATATATATATATAATCGTATATTGTAATATTAATTATGTATATATATATATATAATGATTTTTGTCGTTTGGTTTCAGTATTTGATTAATATTAAAGCCGTCATTGAAAATAATTATAGGTTAAAATTATCGGACAAAATATTAAATATGATATTATTCATTTTTAATTCTATAGACAAAAATTTTAAACTATTATTTATATATATTAAAAGCTTAAATTAATAATATATATATAATTACTATTATATATTAATATATTATATATATTAATAGATTATATATATTTAATAAATATAATATTATTATAGTATATATATTTATATAATATATATAATATATATATTATATATTAATATATATATAATATATATATATATTATAGTATATTAATATATATATTGAACAAATATTAAGCATTAAGAACACCACCATTAATAGTTATAAAGGGTTAAGGCACATTTTATCTATTAATTACTCACTCCCTCCTGTTATATCAGCGTTTAATAGATGTAAGCTCTGAAGCTTAATAGTAATTGACCCTTGTGAATGTAACTTCATAAGAATCGGTTACGGTATTGTTGGAATAATCATCTCACAAGTCTGCTAATCCTAACGTCCCGTGATATTCAATGATTTAAAACTGCGCGAAAAATATATATGTACGGTTATGCTTACTCTTTGATTGTATTAGAACCATCAGCCCTATTATAATGAGTCCCTTTACTCCAGTCATCAGTGAGAGTATTAGCTATCAAGATAATCCACAATTGTTTTGATCCTTTAAAACTAAGTTTCATCATCGATTGAGATGATTTTCATGTCCTAATATTTCATTCACGATAATTGATCCTTTTTAAAATATTTAATAGTATGAAGCATAGTCCAGGCCTTTTCTACGACCCTTATTCGTGAGAGCTGATACCCGTTCAGCCGCATGTAAGATTGATACTCTGCAGGCATCAAGGCTTCGTCATGGATTTTCTAATAATCACTGAACTGAAATATGCTACGCCTTCGGTTGATTGGTTGCGTCAGTGCATATAGGTCATATCATATACTCTTCAAGAGGTCGCGAGGCATGATATATTTTATAGTGTGATGTGTTTAGACCTTAATAAGGATTCTGGAGATTATCTTAACGGAGGTGCGACATTGAGTCGGAAAGAGCGTATATCTAGAGCATCATATTAATTTTTCAGCAACTCATGCCTCATCTTAGAGAGTAATCTTATCCTTAGGCTACAGCCGCTATATTTCGAGAGTGAAAATTTGTAAATAGAACTCTCGATTTTTAATAAAACACTATAAATTATCATTCTCTCTCCGCGCTTAAGTAGTTGTCTGTTATGATGTTTATTGAGGAATCTTTATGAGGATTCAGTGGAGATAGCGCGGGAGGAAGAGATATTGACTTGTGTGGGTAATGACATCTTGGTAGAGGTAAATGCATGGTCAGGGACCTTGCTCAGGGCTCGGTGTATTGATTAATTCTGTTGATATAGGCTTAGATATCGGGTGTGTTTGTAAAGGGGTTATAGAACTGGTGGGAGTTAATCTTCTTTGGTGTTTTTGATCCGGAAGAGATCTTGTAGGATGTAATAGGATTAAAATCTTTAGTAGATTCTTTGTGTTTACTAATTTCTTCACTCATTCACAGACTCTCTTTCGATATATTATAGGTAGCTATAGGCACACTCATATTTCTCATATTGTTAATTGATATACCACTATAGTGGTTTATCAATATATAGGGATAATATTGAACATTAGTTATGTAGTGAGGTTAAAGATTGGCAAGAAATTTATTATACACGCCAGACACAGATAGCGGACGTTTTGTTGCGGGACCGTGCGGTATCACACTGCTTCCGTAGTATCCGGAGGTTTTTGATCATAGGTTCTGTAGCTATTAGGGGTGAAGAAGGATTGTCGTGAATAGAGGGCTGACAACTCGATATTTTGGTGCCTGGAAGTGCGAGAGAGTGCTCTGCTTTCGATGATTGCTGTTGGATTCTATAACAGGCCTAATATCATTGGTACTGAGGATTGTTCACACATCAATGACACTATTAATTTTATACTAACATTTACACACTTAGATTGTAAAGTTCTTACTCATCCTCAATACTGTATTAGTTTAACGGGTTTTTTTTTATATCACAGTTGGTTTTATCTAGATTTTTATTAATAATTTTTATTATTTAAAGGGTAGATACTTAACAACTAGAGTATCATTTATCCAGATATGTTATATATACCGTTTTTACTTTAAATTGATATAATGAGGGTAATATGTTTATTGATTGAGTGGAGTACAAAACTCTGATATGTATTTAAGGATGAAAGATTCTGACCTAACAGAATAAGTAACTATATAGTATATGATTAATGATGTTCATAGACTTATCATATGTATATATATCATTTATTCTATGAAAACTCTTATTCTCCGTTTATATAGTATAGATATACAATTTGTTGAGTTAATAATTATACATGTGAGTCTGGCTCTATTATGCTCTGCCTTTTGACCGAACAAGATATTATGCAGATTATTTAGATAGTGTTAAAGATTAACATCTCTCATATTGTATCTATTTATTTATAGCATGATACATGTTTTCTGTTATAATATTAAAAATAATCGAGATAAATTTTAACGTTAATTATATTAATACTGTTAATAACTGATTTATTCTAATAGCTTATCTCTCAATCTATACTTATATATCAATTTAAATATATCTTTAATACAATAAATATTTTTGAAATGTGATGATTATTTGTTATTATGAAATATGTTATTTTCGATGAATTATTGTTATATTTTCAATTGAAATATGAATTAATACATCTTTAAATTTATCATTTAAATTTTTTCTATGAGTAAACATTATACACCATTATAATGATATCTTTAGATAGATCGTGCTGCGTGAGCTCGTAAAATCTTCGTGAACTTCTCTCAATATTTTTATAACAACGTGAATAAGGTTTTCCCTAGCAAACTCTGTATATGACTAGCGGTTTAACCTGTACAAGATCCGGTACTTAACGAACATAAATATACACTCATCACATTACCATTTCTTTTTCAATCTTCAAGAAATAATAATTGTGAAATATATATTTTAATTTTATAATATAAGTTATATAAATATTATAATATATATATATTTAATGTAATTTTATAATTATTATTAATACTTTCATATATTATATATACTCTATATATATAATTTAATTATTAATATATTATATATATATATATATATTATATTATTAATATTATATATATTAATTATTACTATATAATATTATATATATATTAAATATTATATATGTATATATTATATTATATATTATATATTAATTACCACTTATTGTTATTTAATAATAATAAATATTAGGATTTTTTAGTTAGGGGTTAATGCCTTAAGGCTTGTGAGTCGCCCACTCGAATATGAGTGTAGAGGTGAGGGGTACCCTCACCCTCTTTCACGACTCCCGTGTGGGCTAAATCACGTGCTATCTATTTATATAGGTGTTTTGACTACTGACAAACGCCTTTAAAGTATTACTAGATAATAATCCGAATTTTATTATTCTATTTCGGACATTAGTGTTATACTTTTACCTTTCCGTTGGTGATGACATCAGAATCCAAGATAACAGGTGAGTAATAAAGCCTATATTCATAGGATGAGGGTGTGCTGCATTCTTTTAAGATCTGGAGCAGAGGAGTCACGATAGAAGGAGTAACACCACTCTAGAAGACTTCGACCAGTGATTCAATACCTGGGTCTTTATACGCTCTTAGTTTTTGGAGAGATATGCTATATATTATATAATTTACGTGCGATGATTGCACTATAACCGGACGCCATTTTTAGTAGCTTTTGTAATATCCAATTCCATATATATATATAGTATATCTATATTATTAATATATATGATTATATGTATATTTATACTATAATTAAACTGGTAAGTGATTATATATTATATATATATAGAAGCGAGATATTATTATTATATATATATACTAGATCTATAGTATATAATAATTGGCGTGCGAATATACTATTATATTATATTATATTAGTTTAATAGATAATTATATTAGATTAGGATAAATAGTATAAGGATCGATACCATCGAGTCGTGAGTTAACACCACTCTCGACTCCGTGTACTCACGTGACCTAGGACCCCTTGACCAACCCTTAACTGTCTGAAATTCATCGTATATATTTATTCAATAGTTAAATTTACTCACTACCGGGTTGTCTTAATGAACTATGAACATAACATATATAATATTATTTATAATATATTATATATAGTTATAATATATTATATTAATATATATTAATATTTATATATTATATATTATTATATATATATATATATATAATATATATATAATATATTATATATTATTATATATATGAATAATATATATATATATAAATAATTTCACAAATCTATGGGAAGGGCTAAAAGAATAGATAATCAAGTTATAAGATTGAGAATCACAGTTGTGGAAGTAGAAAAAAAAGATTGAAGAAAAAAGGAGAAAAGAAGAAAACAAAGATGAAAATAATAGTATAGGGAAAGATACTAATTAGTATTGTATACTTGGCGTTATCGCGTAAATGTGAGGATTCGGGATATGTTTGCTCGCCATTCGATAATATTTTGAAAACTTTTATGATTTTTGCAGTAGAAGTTTAAGTTATCCCTGGCAGAGTTAAGAACAATATACGTTTTTGTAGATTATATAATAGGTTGTACAGGGTGCAAAATGGGTTTGACAGGTGGAGCAAATTTATATATATATCGCCGCGTCAACTTTTCACGCTCACAATCGTTCCATATTGGTAATTGCCTTAATTACCAAGTTCATAGTAGAGTTGATTTGTTAGGGATACTTTTAAGGTAGCAATTTGAAGATTTATCAACCTGTCTGAATAAAAAGTACTTTCACCATGAAACGGAACCCGGCATACTGCCAATCGAAGAAATTTTTATTTTCGTGGGTGTATTATTAAAAGAAAGGTAAATAATTTAACCGCTTATGGAAATTTTGGTGTGGATGATTACATTACTGAATGTATGGTTTCTTATATCAAGATGTATTTGAAGTTTGGTGATATATTTTTAAAAATTTACAGGGACGCTTTTGCACAAAAATCAATAGTTAGGAAAATCGAGTATTACTTTTTGATTATCACTTAATTAAACTCTTCGGTATTGGCTTTGTAAGATGTTATAAATAAATCTTGATGACTAATTTATAATCAACTAAGTAAAATAATATATGACATCACATTAAAAGGGAAGTTATTTATTTACTTGGTTTACTAAAATACTAAGGTATCAAAATGTACTAAATAAAATAAAATTTTTTTTAAGTGTAGTTAATGCTCTTCACTATCATCTATAATATTTTCTTATATAGCATTTTGTGTTCGACATACATCGCCCGAATGAAGTAGTGTTGAATAGAAGAGAAATGAATAGAAAATAATGTTCAACTAAAATTTCATTTTAAGGTTAATATAGAACATAAAGAAATGTTAACCATTTAATATTTTCATACTGTAAATGAATAAAATTCTTAAACTAAATAACTTGAAAAAATTTATCTATATATATATAATATAATATATTATATATATATAATATATATTAATATATATATTATATAAATATAGTTATTTGTTAAAATTTATTAAATATAATTATTATTTATTTATATAATTTAATTTATAATTAATTATAATTAGCTTTATAATTAAAATTATTTATTTATAAATTATATTTTATATATTATTATATATTATAGTACTCATAAGTAGTGTGAGGTAGTAATTAGAAATTTATAAAGGGATAGAATGTAAAAGATAGCTTCACATATTCTTATTATTTTAAATTCACAGGGTTTGTTTTAGTTTAAAGTTTAATAAGAAAATCTTGTACAAAGAAAGTCTTGTATGCGAAATAACTGTTTCTTTATTATCCTCCCTTTTTTTTTGTAATTATTATCTATATATTTATGTTTATTTTTATTAGTTATATTCAACTTATGGTAGATGTTATTTCTTAGTTCAGCCAATCGGTCGTATGTTCACATAAAAGGTTTGAGTATTTGCTCATTATTTGAAATAAGATGAATTTGTCACATGAAGGAAGACATCTCTGCAGTAATCTACTTTACCATCATTTATCTCATGAGTCTAATAAATATAGTATATACTTTTATTATATGGTAATCAGTACGTATATATGTTTATTGTATGTATACAACAGATTCATATTTATGCACACAACTGACTGAACAATATTATATAGATATCATTAGTTGTATATCTACATTACACTGGAGGTCAGATTAGTCATTAAGAACCGGAATAGATTAATAATTAAGCAAATCAATTAAATGAAACGGATTTAACTCTCTCTCCGCCATATAAGATGAGTTATTTTTATTTCTTAGTGGTATATTACTTCACTTTACCACTTGACTCTAAATCAGATCAGTTTAAATCTTCCATTACTATATATTTTAGGATAGATATCAAGTGGCTTATGATGACACTATGAGGCAGAGCTAGGAACGGGCACAGGTTGTTTTAGCTGGATCAGTTTCACACATAACGGTCCACTGATCACACGTTTTACAGATAGGATATATCGATAGATCGAGAGAGCGAGGCAGTATCAGGCCGGGCGGTCCGAGACGGGTGGATGAGTACCAGGTACAACGACGGGCGCTGAGTTCCCACCGTACAAGGGAACCGGGGAATGTCAGTCAGGGATAATATATACTCTGAGTGTAAACATATAAGTACGGTATATTAATCCATACTTCCATGTACTGTACTTAATAATGTCCTAACTTCCAAGTATTATAGTAATTCTATATTAAACACAGCGATGAACGTTCACCCGTGAAAGTACATGATATTTTAGCTCATTGTAAATAAAGTAAGTAGCTTATATCGTGTAGTAATAGTAGCTCATATTTAAAGTAGTAGCTCATGTATAATAGTAATAAGTAAGTATACAATGTGCCGCGGTATACGCCGCGCTACATGTGAGTATATTTATGTAACTACATTCTTGAGTGGTAATGAATTATCTGACACATTACGAGAAAACTTTAAACTGCACACACTTTATTCAATTGTATGTAAAGTTAGTATGATAAGTTAGCCGTTTTCTCTATGATAATGATTTAAAGTTTAATTACTAATTGTATTTGCGCGTCAGTAGTGATAAGTAGCTCAATACACGTTCATGTAGATATAATATTATTAGTATTCCTACTATGGAGGGTGTGAGGAGCTGAGACCTCATCAACAGGGTAATAAAACGGTGATACATTAATATGTTAACACCATAAAAGTATAATATACCATTCACTTTGGGGGTGATAACCACAGCTCATGAAAAAACGCTTCATTCGTCTTTTCTTGAGTAATAGGGTGTGCAGTACCAGCCCTATCTGTTCCTGTTAGTATATGTGATTCATTCCTAGTATTCTTATCAAGACCGATATAATTCTGTGAGCATCATTTTTTATTGTTGCTGTTGAAAGCTATGCTCTTGTTCAATAATGTAATGTCAATAATATACTGTGAAAACATAATATATTATATATTAATATAATATATTTCTATCAATATATCTATTAATACATTCTATATAGTATCAAGAATTTTAGGTATATATTAATATAATTATTAAATAATTATATTATTATATAATATATGAGCTACTTTCTTTTAAAAGGATGTTTACATAATGAACATGATCTTCATTTTGAGTCCTTTTTAAGTATACGCTATACACATATGATATTATAGTATAATTATAAATTATAATATACTAATCTGTTCCTTGTTAGTATATCAGTAGGACGTTCAGTTAAAAATTCTCTTGTAGTTTTAAAAAGCTTGTAGTCTTCTAAAAATTGTGAACATTAAATTATTGGCTTATTTAAGTAAGATCACCTTTGAATATAATATTTAGCATAGATAATAAAATAGTTTATATTGAAATGTGCGAAACGCTTTCTTTTAAATAATAACTGAAAATTATTAATATTGAATTTTATGAAATTTTGAGCATCACACCTTGACTTAATTTTAAAAGTATTTGATGTGTTGCTTTTTTTATACCTTAATATGCAAAATTGGTTATTTTTCAGATATCTGCTTTGTCGGGGAGCGGAAAGATGGACCCCTGCAAGGGAATACGCATTTTAGGGCGTGCTGCCGATTCTCTATATTCATCAGATGAGGCTGCATCGGGGTCCGGAGCAGATAACCGGCGGCAGGGGAACAGGGCGCCGCGCAAAAGGAGAGGGGCGGGGGGTGTTCGCGGGGCGCGCGGCGGGGAGGGGAGTGAGGAGTGGAGGTCGCGTACCACGCCGGTTCGTGGTGTTTACCAGGGGAAAACTCCCGGAGATCGGTGACTGACTCAATGGAACATAAAAAAGGAATGAAACAGTTTTTTCGCATACAGGACTTTCTTGTACAAGATTTCTTATATATGTGTACCAGAAATCTTTGTAGCACTTACATATATACCCTTGTAAAATTTTATCCATCACCACTAGATACAGTAAATGTATACATCAATATATACATTAAATCTATACATTAAATATATAGAGCATATATAGGTATATATATATTATATATTGATATATATATATTATAGATAAGATTTGATAACTAATTTAGTTAATTTTGTCATTTACAGTAGATATAATGGTACATTCTTATGTATATTAACTTAAAATTAATATTTTTTTAACATTGTTTTCTTAATTTCTCCTTGATGCCACACTATTTCATTGTCTATGTATTGTCTTGAACTATAATTATACTATAATAATAGGTATCATAAAACAACTTAAAAAAAATTTTTTTTTGGCATTTTTGAAGGCCTGTATTTCTTATAACAAGCAAATACCAAAGTCATTATTGCAGGTGAAGGAACTTCTTTCTATTAAAATGTGTCGAAATTTTCAGATTTTTAGCACTTCGCCATCAGAGATTTAAGGTTCAAGTTTACCGATTTTCGCGAAAATTGGATTTTTTGGACACCTGTAAATTTTTTTTAAAAATATTCAGCAAACTTCAAATAAGATTTAGGTTAACATACTTCAGTATGTTCATCACACCAAATTTTCATTAGCGTTAATTATTTCGCTCTTTTAATAATACCCCACGAAAATGGAATTTTCGATTTTTTAAACAATATTTCGGATTCATTTTCATGGTGACATATATTTTCCCAAAAAAAAAGCAGGAATGGCCAAATGTACCTTAAAGTATCCCAAACAAATCACTCTCTATGAAATTTGGTATATAGAATTAGACAATTTGGAGATATGACTTAAAATGTTCTCTATTAAGTGATAAATTTTTTGCTACACCATGGGTCAATTTTGGCTCACCCTGATTTTTGGCGAGTAAATCTACAAAACGAATGGTGGGTTTTGAGACTTTTTCCAGGGATAACATTAAGAGCCATGCAAAAATATAAAGTTTTCAAAAATTATCGAGCGGCCCTCATCGGTATCGGGATAAAATTGGATTTGACCCTATATGATATATTAGTATATATATATAACTAATATATAATATATAATATATAATATTTATATATTATATATATATATTATATATATTATTATATATATATATATATATATATTTATATTTTATATATATATAATATATACTTATAACCTATTTCTGTTGCATATCCTACTTTAGTTCAGCAATATTGAATCGCGCTATTTTTGGAATTCCGATTTCAGGAAGACTTTTCAGCCCGATTCAGATTCCTATTGCAAGAAAGAGTCTCAGATCAGATTCAGATTTCAGGTTTCACAAATATTGTATGGAATTCCGTAACTTCTGGTTAAGAATAGGGTTGGGTTGACGCAACAGTGAGTTTCGGTGCGTCATGCAATTTCAGTGGCTCAGTGTAGTGCAATGCAGTGCAGTGCAGTGCAGTGCAGTGCAGTGCAGTGAGTTGTGGTGTAGTAAGGAGCTGGTAAGATGCGGTTCTGTGAGAAAAAATTTCGATGGACAAATGTAGTGCAATGCCTGGAGCAGTTGGGATACGGTTTGGTGGGAAAAAATGGTTATAAATGCTATGTGATAGGGTGCTGGTGACCGATCTCCTGGTGTGATTCGGTTCGGTTCGGTGAGGCAACGATATCAGTATCCCACTGCAGTGTATGTTACGGTGTGGTGCGAAATAATCATTGGTAGTGCAGTACGGTAGGAAGCTGATTAACGACTTCCTGGTGTGGTGCAGTTAGGTGCGCATAAAAGTTCACAGTTCCAGTGCAGTTCATGGTGAAGTACGGTTGGGTGCTGTGCAAAAAAATGACTGATAGTGTGGTGTGGTAGGGAGCTGTGAACGACCTTCTAGTGTTGTGCAGTGCGTAAAATTATGATACTCTTCCAACTCCAGTAAAGAGTAAAGGCTGGTTTACATTGGTCGAGTGAAAGTTCGAGCAAACGGTCAAGTACTAAAATGCATGACTACAAGTAAAGTACTAAAAAGCCAAGTACTAAAAGTCAAGTACTCAAAAGCACGTTTACTAGTAAAGTATTAAAAGTCAAGTACTAAAAAACACGTTTACTAGTAAAGTACTTGACCGTTTATTGGCCCTTCCACTCGACCGATGGAAACAAGCCTTTTAAGTATCGATCTTTGAACTGAGTTTTTACTGACCTTCGCGTTAAAGGTATATAGGTAGTATTTAGCTTTTTATTATTTATTAAATGTTTCTCATTAGTTCTAACATTAAATATGCTCAATATGTGATATAATGTTGGAATGTATGAGGAGTTTGTATAACCCTTAGCAATATTTAAGCGCTTAAATGATATAATGTTATGTGAATTACTAAATTTATAAGAGTGAGATTCACAGTATTTATTTTCGTAATTTAAAAATAACGACCAGGCTCTCGGGTTATTTGAAACAAAGTGAACAATGGGAACCTAACTTATCTCTTTTCTTTACTGCACCTTACTACTTACGCTACATTACCTGCTAACCTTAGGTGGAATGAAATTTTGCCGAAACTATCGGGAATTCTTCCAGCAAAGAAATTGGGGTATTAGGTATGCTACCGGCTATCAACTCTTTCTACCCGGTCGAAATTAAGGGTTTAGGCCCTTTTATTGTAGTGTTTACCCTAGGTAATCGCCTTGTATCATCCATTTAAAAAGGAGTCTCGAACTTTCCAAAACTGGCTACCTGAATGAACTAGTTTACAAAAAAGTTGCCCATTTTGTAGGGGATATTTTCTTAAATTAAATAATTGCAGCTTACGGCCATGGTTGTTAATTAATACCTAACTCACACCCCACATCTTTACTTAAACAGTTGTCAATATATACAAATGAATCACCCTATAATATAAAACAAAAATCGGTTCGTTATCTGCCTGTAGCATAGTAGCATAAGAAGGCTCGCCCTATCTGGATTTCAAAAACTATGCCCATAATAAATATATTATATGATATATATATATATTATATATATATATATATATATATAATATCTATATATATATAATAATAATTATATTAGTATATATAATATATAATATTATATATATATATATATTATTATATATATATTATAACTCAAGGGGGGGTAATTTGATTCGCTTATTATGGTACTAGGTTTTCGGTGAACTTGGGACACAGCATGACATAAGTGAAAAAGAGCCAATGCTTGTGGGAAACTTTTTGTGGCTATCCCTCCGCCCATCACTTGTATGGTCCGCTTGTTCACATATGTGATCTTTAGCTTCTTCCTTTCCCCTTTATTTTCCCGAATGCTCTCCTCCACCGCCAGTTTTTATTGTAGTGGTTGGCTAGGTTGCGTCTCCGCTATACTTTTATACCTAAACTGCTCTTAACATGCCTTCGAATTCCCGGTTGTCATGTTTGAGCACCCTACCCCTAGTTATGGGGAAGCAAGTTTAACAAAATAAATAAGTATGATTAATATATATATATATATGATATATATATTATTATATATATATTATATATATATATAATATATATATATATGATATAAATAATATATAATATATATATATAATATTATTATCATTCTAAAATTGAAAATAAATATTATGATCTATGATAAAGACCACACTTCCCTACCTAAAGTACTGCGGTAAGAAGAAATCCTCCAGCTATAGAGGATATCGAAGGATTAGGGGCAATTAAATACATATATTTATATATAATATTATATATATATATATATATATATATATATTATATATAATAATTATATATTAGTATATTATATATGTCCACAGAGACATCTAGAAACTATGCGAGTTACAATTCTCTTACTTTAAGGTAAAAAAGAGAACTAAGGAAAATATCTATTTTTAAAGCATTGTGCATAACAATAATTGTCATTTTCAGCATATGGTAAATAATTTATTATAAAGACACACTCGCTTAGTTTCGTACAAAACACTTGCCATAGGTAAATTTTTAACGACCGAAGATTGAAGAATGAATAACGAACGTTCGAATAAGTATAATAATTTTCTGTTTTTTATTGTGTATAATATTCCTTGGAGAAACGAGTTCAAACCAACCTCTATTCAAATCCTCGCCGTTTAGAGAGGAAGGATAAAATTTCTTATATCTATCAGTTTTTTGTTAATTAAACCTAGTATAGTGATATCAAAGAAGTTTGTAGCAAAATATACTAGTAATAAAAGCAGAGGAGATAAGTCTTAATCTAGTAGTTTTTTTAATTCAACTCGTCATAAAAGAAAGAGAAATGTTTTTATCTAGAAAAAGCTTGTTCATTTATTTATTATTTTCCCCAGTAAATGGAGCGAGAAAAATATCTTTATCTAAATGTTTTTTCTTATTAAACGTAACGCTTAGTAATAAGGAAAGAAGGAAATAAATTGTTTCATATTAGAAAGTTTGGTTTATTCTGTTTCGCAATAATATCAAGCAGGAAAATATTTATTTGGCATTTGTTCATTTCAGTCAGCACAAAAAGAGGAAGTTTAAATGTTTGTTTGCAACATCGAACAAAGTAAGAAAAGAAGACAGGGGTAAAAAGATCATTATCTAGGAGTTTTGTGTCATTACACTAGCAGCCTTAAGATATTATATACAAGGTATAAGTATTATTTTTGTTCCTCTTTTGCTTTAACGTATATTCTATAAAAATCAAGCCTTTTGGGGGGGGTGTTGAGCGAAGGTTCGCAGGTTATATATATATATATATAATATATATATAATATATATACTATATATATATAGATAATTAATATATAATATTATATATATAATATATATATATATATATATATATATATATATATATATATATATCACAGATAAACACCACGTCACGGGCAGAGCCCTAATCTGGGAGGGGGTGTTTGTACTCAATTAACGTCCGAGGAGGACGATGCAAAAGAACCAAGGAGAGAATAACTCATCATTCTTCCCACGCCGGGTTCGTTGCAACTGGGAACCGCTCACTTTGTGGAGAGATGCTCTAAACCACTGAGCTAACCGGGGCGCTTTTTTTACATAATCCAATGTAAAATTAGAATACATATACAAAATACGTACATACATATACAGATGCATTACAACATAAATACTGTATACATACATACAATTTTGCATTATTATTATCATTATTATTATTATTATTATTATTTATTTATTCATTATTATTATTTTATTATTATTATTTTATTATTATTTATTATTATTATCATTAATAATTATTATTATTTTTACAATGCCTAAACATGTAAATTTTAACACTTATAAATTCATTATATTACTATTAATTCATATAATTCACTAATATTTTTAATTTAATGGTTTTATTATTATTAAGATGCTTACAGCATTAGGTTTTAAATATTAGTATTATTATGTATACATATTATTTCAACTATATTTTAAAGCATTATTCCGACCACTTATTACTCACTATATTAATTAATTATATATATTATTATTATTAATTATTATTATTATTATTTTATTAATTAATTAATTATTATTATTATTAATTAATTATTATTATTAATTATTAATATTATTATTATTAATTATTTTTTATTATTATTATTATTATTATTATTAATTATTATTATTATTTATTATTATTAAATTATTATTATTAATTATTTATTATTATAAATTATTATTATTATTACCATAAATCACAAACTATCATTATTACTAATATTATTATTGTTTTACGCTATATCACACCGGACTATACTACCAAATTGTCAACCAGGGAAAATGTCCGACACGCCATTTTCAGAATTTCAGAGGTGTCTCAAAGCGTCGAACAGGCATTTTTGGTCGGACAAGCATTTTTGGACATGGCCCTCTAGCCTTCATCATCCAGCTATTCAACTGAAAAAGATTTACATATGACAGAGCATGGGTTTTCCTTCCAGCACCTTGCTTACCGGGTTAGAAGGAGAAATTTTGGGAAAAAATTCTCTTCGTGAGTTCGACGAGTGCCCTTGAAGAAAACGGCAACGATTCAACTTCCCTTCCCACAATATATATTTATATATATATATATATAATATAATATATAGTATATATATATATATATTATATATATTATATATATTATATATATATTATATATATATTATACTAATATAATATATATTATAAATAGTATATATATATATATAATACAGTATATATATATATATATATATATATATATATCTATATATATATATATATATATATATATATATATATGATATAATATATATTATATATATATATATATATATTTCATCATCCTTCCCTAGATTACAAATATACAAATATGCACCAAGAATAAAAAAGCTATTTAGAAGACCATGTTGGTAAGTCGAAGAAGAAAGTCTCCTCAAAACCTATCATCATATCCTTACACAAACTTCACAATCAATATACATATTTTTGATTCATTCATAAGCCTACCACTAACTCCATATAACATTAATATCTACCAAGGAGCTTCCCTATTAATCCTGGCATGCACATACTGCCAGTCCATAAAGGGGTAGAGGGGTTTAGTAGGGTGTGTAAAAGGAAGGGTTTGAAAGTAAGTGTATATAAGAGTAAGGTGATAGTGGTGTGTGATGAGAGGTAGTAGGGTGAAATCATGTTGGATAGAAAGCAATTGTAACAATTATCTCCGTTTGAATATTTAGGATCTATGTTGAATGAAAAGGGAACGAACGATGCAGAGTGTAGTAATAAATTTGTGAACGGTATTAAGTCTTTGGAGCAATTAAATCTGTGGTGCATGCAAGGGGACAAAGTCTTGGGTGTGTTATGGCTCTGCATGAGGATATGTTGTTACCGGTGTTAATACATAGTAGTGACACTAAGGTATGTAGTCAGAGGTGTAGAACTAAGGTGCTGTAGAGTGCTGTATGTTTGAATAGATAATTATCTTATGGGTGTGATAGATGTGAGAAGAATTGCCAAAATGAGGAATGACCGTGTTAAGAAGCTGTATGGTATGATGCAAGACGTGAATGAGAGAATAAATGAGAGTATATTAGAGTGATTTGGTCAAATAGAAAGGATGAGTAAAAGTCGATTGGTTAAGCGGATGTATAGTGGTGAGCGTTTTGGGAATTCACCGGCTGGAATACCTAAGAAAAAGTGAATTGAGTCAGTAAAGGAGTGTCTGAAGAAAAAGAATGTGAATTAGGTTCAAGCGAGAAAAATTGTGCAAATTAGGAGTGAATGTCGGTTTTTTTTGAGGGGGCAAGGTTGTGGATCTGGCCCAGGGAATGAGCCCTAACATTGACGAGATGTCAGAGTGGAAGTACAACGCTGTGTTACGGAGCAATAGGGTGGATTTTTGTCTGCGAAGGGCTCGAGGTTAAGAGTATGAGGGGAGGGTATGGTGGAGCTTTCCTCTCGCCCTACGTCATGTTCTTCTACTTAACTATATTCTATTTCCTGTGTGCGTTGCGCTCTCACACCCTAATCTGGGGGTCCCAAGGTGAAGATAAGGAACAATATTATATATAAATATTTAATTTCTATTATATTTAATAATAATTAAATATATAAATTAAAACAAGAATATTATTTATATATTATATAGATATATATATATATAATGATAATTATAAGTATAAATATAAATATATCTGCAAACATAATATAATACTCACAGATTTGTAATGATGCCCTCTTCTGTTATTCAAGCCTGTTATTCAAAACCACTTGGCTCTTCACAGATAATTACCTAATTATAGAAACAAACCTTATAAAATACAACAAAATTCAATTATAATTTCTCATTATTGTGAGTAAATTAATAGCTTTCAATAATTATAAAAATAATGTATTAATGTGAAGTTTAGCAAGAGGAATTTAGATAAATCGCTTTTGTTTATATATTTTTTATTTAAAATTTTTACAATAGGCATTTTCGGTACATATTAATAATTTTATTTATTTATATATATTTGGATAACTATAAAAATAACTAATATATTTATATATATATATCTATACATATAGAGTATAAATAATATATTTTTATATATAATAGTTAATTATATATTATATTATAACATAATATATATATTATAATATATATATATAATATATATCTATATATACTATAGATATAATTACTATATATTATATATATATAATAATTAATTTATATATATATATTAACCTAATTGTAATTTTGTGTTTTTTCTTTTCTCGTTCTTGTTTGAATTATGGTTTGTTTGTATTTCGTATGCTGGCATCGTGCAAGTATGGCAAGATTTATGCACCGGCGCGGGCTAGGTTACGTAGATACTCCTTACTATACGATCTTTTAACATCGTTTGGCTTCAATTTAAACTCTTGCATTCCGTGGAAACCAATACTCTCTCTAAACATCTTCCACCTAGCTCCGTCTGAAAGACCCAGATGGTAGGATTCATCCAACGTAATCGAATAGTCCAACTCATTCAACATTATCTTCATAACTTTTCTCGTCATATAAAGGGTTGGAGTATTGCTATAATATACACCATGTTAACATATAAACAAAGACTCTCACGTCCGTAACACGTCTGGAGAATCTCGAATCTCACTGTATGTCTAGTGAATGTTCTGTGGCTTAAAATCTTTCTTTCCTTCTGACTACAATAATCTTGTAGATATCTGCTACTGTTCTTCCTTTAAACAGAACAAGATTTTTCACGCCTTGTGTTTTTGAATACTGTTTCTTATTATTTTCCTCACGATGAGTACTTAGTTTTTACAATCTTTTTCCTTCAATGCCAACCGGTCAAACAATACTGAGGTTCCTCTTATTTAGATGGGTTTTCAAACTGTACAATCAACATGTAAAACTGAAAATAAGAAGATAATTAGAAGAGAATTCACTCTGCATTTACTTGATTATTTAAGGTGTGAGTTTAGAGGGAACTAAATATATTCAGCATACTCTCTCAAACGATCTGGAGCATAGAAACACTAATTAAAGAACCCACCACAGTCCGGGGGATAATTCGGCCCAACCTCATTTCCGATTTGACCAACACAGCTTTGTACGTTATGAGATATTACAATTTTTTTCTATCGTACTTTTTCCTTTCTCTTTCTTTTTTTTTATATTAATATTACTACCCCTTTCGCTCCCTATTTCGGTCAAATCTTCATGAACCTTAGGTATCCTCTTAATATTTGATTAAATACAATTCATTCATCCTTACAGACTGCACATTCCTGGCCCTAACGCCTTGTGTTATTCATGGCGCATACTTTTTTGATCACATCCGTCCTCCTGATTCTGGGGAGGAGGCATTGCGTTGTGCTTTACGCTAACTTATAATTGGATTAAGGGACTGCTTTTGTCTCTGGTGACGCGCCGCGTTCAAACTTCTGCCGATAAGGTCGGAAGCTGTAATCGTTGGATGGGATGAGTACTTTTTCTTCTTCGACCTAAATCTTTCTCCCTCAATAATTCCATTGGTTGCGACTTCTCGTGCTGTTTCTCTTGGCCATCTCGCAGGGCTTAGAGGACACTGAATGCCAATCGAGTGGAGAATAAAATTTCTCTTTTCTCTTATCACTCTTGCTATTTTTCATTCTGCAGAATCGGTTGCAGGCTACCTCTTCGACGCAGCAAAGCGGGCGTTCAGTCAAACTGGAAAGTCGCTAAACCTCCTTGGTTCTTCCTACTGAAAAAAAAATTATGGCCCTCTTGCCAAAAAAATCTCTACAACTTCTGTAAAACTTCTTCTCTTTCCTCTTATGTCCTCTGTATGTTCTGTGCCTAACTTTTCCACTGAAAATGCCAACTTCTATTTCGGCCTCCTATTTTCCCTCAAATAATCAACCACAGCTAGTACAATGATATGACAATGGCTTCCTATCCTATTACTTTTCTATTCTCAATTCCTCAGTGTTTTCCAGACCCAATTTGCCTGTGATTACATTCGATCAGGTTCATGGGCTCCTGGGCCTTAAGCCTGAATCTACGAACGTTAGAAGGCGGGGCTATACCGAAGATAGGAACTTCATTAAAAAAGCTCCACCGAGTTCTTTGAGGATTACGTGTGCTTCCTGTGCATATCCCCCAGCCCCTCAGTTCAACTAATATTCTCTATGTTCTCTTGAAAATCACTAGCACTTGTCCCTCAGTTGTTGGAAGCACGCACTAAGTTCCAAAGACAATGTTATTCCGAAAAAAAGTGAGAAGCCGCTCTGAATCACTTCTAAAACTATCGCCCATATAGCTCTTACTTTACTTGATATATTACATCAAATCTAAGACTCTTTGAAACTCTTACATTAACGACTCAATATTACTTAAGCAAATATCATCGTTGGGGCGAAGATCATAATATTCACTTTCTTTCCAAATTCGCAGTACGACCTTTTACACACGTGCCTGCGTCAATTTGAAGGTCTCTACTGGCGATATACTTCCCGTTTATCTTACTCTGATTTATAAGTTTTCCGCCCTATAGGAGACTATCGGGGAGACTGTGCGTGATTTGGTGGCTCGACTTTTGACAGCAAAGCATTTTGAAAGCCGTGTAGTATGACTTACTCAGCTGTACTGACTCTCTCTCTTAGGCTCCCCTCACTTCACTTTCTGTGGGTTCATCCTGTCCTTCTCTATGTGGTTACTCTTGGTCATAGACTTTCTTTTCAAATCGCTCAAAGCCGCTTGGTTCGTTGGATGGGCGAATTTTCGTTCCTCTTTCGGTCTCATATGGTTGTCTCAGGGGTTCTGGTCGCATCTTCTCTGTATTTTCCTGCTTTATCAATTGATAATTTTTCTCACCTGACATTTTCAATATAATTTTCTACTCATCAGATATATCCGACATTCCACTTCGGAACCCATTCATTCTTCAGACTCATTTCAATTTCTGCTCCCTTCTTTACGTCTAAATAATTTTTCCTTTTCTCGTCTAATATTGGCCGTCTATCTCGCTTGTGTTGATCTGGATTGTAGAATTCCCTGGTGGGCTCGGTTGACTGAAACCTTTGTGAAATTTCCAACTTCTTTAAACCACAAAAGCTCATCATAAACAAGAAGTATGTTAATAAGCATTCCTAAACAAGTCATGTTTTAAAACTATACTTTTCGACGGA
Organism: Trachelipus rathkii; assembly: GCA_015478945.1. Taxonomy (NCBI): domain Eukaryota; kingdom Metazoa; phylum Arthropoda; class Malacostraca; order Isopoda; family Trachelipodidae; genus Trachelipus; species Trachelipus rathkii. The sequence continues at coordinate 23,287 of JABUQX010008217.1, forward strand.
TAATATTCTCGACTTATCCGTAGACAAGTCTAATCAATTCCCCATAGCTTTTCAACTCATCAGAAATATCCGAAAGTGTCATTGAGTAAAATTGAACAACTCAACGGTTTTCGTTAAACGTTCACAAAATTACACAGCTCAAGGGCAGCTGGCTTAGTCTGTTTCAGTAGGAACGCTAGGGACATTATTTTTTTAATTCGTAAACAAGCTAGTAGTAATTCCTTTTCCGCCAGCAGTCTACTTCGATTTAATTCGTAAACAAGCAGTAGTAATCTCTCTTTTTGCGTTCTGCTTCAATATCTGGTTGAAGGGCGTCGCGTCGTAACCCAGCTTGGTAAGTTGGATTAAGCACTCCGTGCACAGATTTGTCATTGTGTGGCAGACAACAAAACTTATCAACGGTCCTGTTTCGTTTTTTTAGTGTTCACTCTGACCCGCTCTTGCCCGAAGTTGCGGCTCATTCTGATTCTTTCTTAGTACGTCCTGCTGTAGCGCTCCGACCAGGAACTTATCACTTCGGGACGTCCACACCTTTTAAGCGGCTCACCTTTAGCATCAAGGGGGTGCGTCGTAACCCAGCTTGGTATGTTGGATTAAGCAAACTCAGACGTAGGTTCGGCTGCCGTGGCCTCCTCTCGCCACTTACCTGTGATCTGGGGTTGAATTTTCACTTCCTATCTGCGGTGGTCACCTTTACTCAATATGAATCTCTCCTCTCACTTAAGCGCAAGCTCGGCTACTGCAGGTGGTAGTGAGTGTGTGAACACCCCCCCGGAAACATGCCCGGAGCTGTATAACCCCGAGGGGTCATAAAATAGTAACAACAAAACAGAACATTAAAAAAAAATAAACATAATATAATAGTATATAGATACATATAAGAAGAAGAGAGAGGAGAGAAAATAAAACTAAAATTTCAAAATCAATAACCTCTATAAAATATCTAAAAAATAACATTATTCCTTTAATATAATAAATAATTGTTAAGAATAATAATTATATCTATAGAAACCAACAGCCATATAACTGGTAGCTTTATTATAATAAACAAGTATTTCAACGATGATAAAAAAGCTATCCAATTTCTAATGGTTTGGCAAAGCTAGAATGATTCTTAAATTTATAACAACCTCCAAGCCAAAACACACTTCCAATAATTTATAAGTGTATAAATTTATTAATAATATAAAAATTACAGATTTTTATGAAAGGAGTAGATAGAATCAGGAAAAATTAAAATACAAATAGAAATTTTTATATATCAAATAATATAACGATATAATTAAGATATTAGAGTTATCATATAAACGTTGATGGTTATATCATATAATCGGAAGTAGTATATATATGTACAACAGAAAAAATCTGGGCTCCTGCGGAAAGGGCGATGACTTAATATTTTCAGTGGTCTCTGATGGTGATGATATAAAAATCATGGAAAGTTTCTTTGTATGCATCTCAAGTAGCTTTAAAGTGCGCTCCAGGGGGTAGCTATAAATACTGCCGTACAGATCCCTCAGGTTACACGTTTCATTACTATTAAATTTTGTATTGAATTTGTTTGTAATAAAATATTCAGTTAACAGGATACAAACTTTACCATTATACATTTATATTGGTTTCTACTTTTCTTTTCTTTTTTTTTCCAACCAATAAAATCAAAAATTAAAAAGATCATAGTGTATATATACTCTCCCTTTTCTCACTTAATCCCAAAAGAACCACCGTAGACCGTACACGGTTAGGAGTACCTAGGTTAGTTTGATAAGTCCCCTAGGCTGTAAGTTAAGCTTTGGCTCTATTTAGCTTCTGTACTGTCTCGAGTAAGGTGGTAAATACAAGGGGGGTAATATGAATGTGGTGAAGTGGGTTAATGATTAGAGGTGTTAAAGTTTGTTAGTGAAGTTGAGTATCGCGCGTGAGATTAGAGTGCTCAGAGGAGCACACTCGTTTCCATAAGAAGTAAAAATGACGATGGTCGTGGGGGGTCTCCTGCAAAAGTGGAGGGTTCCCTAGAAGGCAACGAAAGACGGAAATTAAATATATAGAAACAATTAAAAATAAGAAAATTCAGGATTAATAATTAGGATTGAAATAGATTGAATGTAGTTGGATTGCGATTAGGAGATATGATACGAGAAACTACTAAGAGCTGAGTAATATAGCCTAGGAAATTTTTTTGTTTTTTTTTTAAGATATAATATAGATATTAACAGTATGGATGAGAGATGTAAACCCATTATATATACTCTAGATAGTGACGGGGCACCTTGACAATGACACGTGGACATAATGTTTCGATGCTGGTGCGCTTGTGTGTTGGTGGCCAAAATAAGTTACTTCGTAAAAACATGAAGTTTAGTGTCTACTTTCTTTATAGTTGCATTCTCTGTGGTAATAATACTAAATAGTGAGGAGTCACATATTAACTTAACTATTGCCAAGAGTGATGTAGTAGAAGTTTGAGAAATAATTATACGATGTTTGATATCTAGTAAAAGAATATTAAACCAACGAACCTTTCGTATTTAACTTGGATGATTATACTTGCTACTGACGAATTAAGATTATTTTATAATTTTAAAGATACTTCATTTTAATACAACTGTACTTTTATCGTAACAGATTCATAGTGTATTAGAGGTGGCAGTAAAAAAAACAAAATAGGTTTTAGTCAAAAAAGCAGGAAGGCGAAGGGCTTAGGAGAGAAGTTACAGATGTGTGCTTTAAAAGCTTGTGGTGATAAAAAAATAGACAAATAAATGTACCTAAAGATCTAGCTCTGCATATGGGCATTCATAGGATATTTTATACAAACAAATAGTCAATATTTTTCAGATTAATATTTGCTGCTAACTGACGGTGTCGACCCACGCCACGCTATGGGAGACAAAAGAGGGAGCGGATTGTCAAGCAACTCTACTCCCTATTATAATAGACAATGATTGAGGTGTATACGACATAAGTGGGGCTTAACGTACACTTTGGACCCAAGCCTCTGCCCCTTACGCTCGAGACCCCTTAAAAAAATATCCATGTGAAGAGAGCCTAATTAAATGGAATGAAATCTAATAATTTTCACAGTTCACATTATAAAGCCCTCTAGTCCCTAAATTTTTTAAGGCATTGAAGGCCAAATTTGCGAATTTATTTTTAGTAATATAGATATTTTCCAAAAATGAAATATTTATAATCAATACATTTATTTATTTAGTAAAATATCGTATATATAATATATATATAAAATATATGATTGAATCTTATGTAAATTAATATAAAATATACCAAAAAATAATTAATCTATATATTAACGGCAATAAAAGAAAATTTTAAAAACCTATAAGTACAGGATTTTATAATCACAAACTTACATAATTTTTTTTATACTTCTAGCTAAACAAGATTATTATGAAAAGGAAAATAGCACTAACAGGGTGGGGTTTTAAGACAACGAGGAAAAAATAAAACTATTCTATAATACAACATTTTCTGGGGAGGTATGGGACCAGATACGGATACTGTTTAGGACAAAAATGTTAATAGAGGGGGGAAATCGCGTTGTGAATTATGATAAATAAAATTGTCCCCCCATAAAATAGTCAATATCATCTTTTGGACGGCAAACTCTAAAAGACGGTCCACCTACTTCAACACTCTAATGTCAAACCAAGACATCAGGTAATATCTGTAGAACTTTAATTTGCAAAGTATGATTGATTCGACCCCTACCCCGGTAATCCTTGTTCTGTGAGTTTTCATCCAAAACTAGGAAGTGAAAAGCAAGAAAAAACAGGTTTGCCAAAACCAGAAGGAACGAAGTGGTTGAAGAGAAGAACGATGCAAACAAGAGGAGAATATGTCCGTGGGTGTACCTCAAGAGGGGTATTCGCCCAGGAAGGGCCGGGGCGTGGGCCCCCCCGCGGGGCAACTTAAGCCGGGTCTCAAGACAACGAGTCACCTTCACGAATTTTGGTTGGAAGCACGCACAGGCCAGGCCGGGGCCGCAAAAAGGAAGCCGGCGGATGATCCTACTTTAAGTTAGGTTCTACCCTATTTAGACTTGCTCACTCGGTATATCTGGTCAATTTCTTATTATCGAAAGTGTAAGCTGTGAAACCCTTCTATATTAACAATCATATAAGAACCTTTTCTATGGTTATAGTCATCTTGAGAGTCTGAATGTTCTCGTTCATTTTTCACGTCTTTTCCCGGTAGTATCGACCTTGTAACACCTAAAAATAAGAAAGAAATAAAAAAAAACAACAACAAAAGAAAGTTACGCATATAATTGCGCGGGCGGGCACTAAATAAAATTGAAAGGGAGGAAAGGGCGGGTTCATGCTAGAAGATAAGGACGAACTAGAATCTAATAAAACGATTACACTTCTAAGAATCTATAGAACTTATGTTTTTCCGCCTTAGGACACCGTAAACTTGCTCCGATCTTGATTACTAAGAAACAGAAGTGAGACAGCATTGACATATCCAATGCATTTAAATGAGACGCGATGGAATGAATGGCACAGCAAAAGAGTCACACCTGGCTCCCTCAAGCTTCCCGTGTCCTCTGGGGTCCTACCCGTCGGTACATATTAAGTAGTAAGAATCAAAGCTTCTGCCAAAGTTACACGCACAACAAAAAGATGAGTGACCAGTGAGAAAAGAGGGGCAGTGAAGAAGAAATACGATTTTCGTCTCGCTGATCTTCGGCCTTTTCAAGAGTGAAGGAAACTGGTTTCCCGAAGGTTGACATATATAAGAAAATAAAGCCTCGTTTACGTACTCTTGTGTGCTCTCTGACTTTCAATTATACTGTGATCTCTTTTAAACTAATCTATCATATACGTAAAAAGAAAAATCAATACAACTCCTATTCCACTCGAAGTTATGCCGGATGACTCGACCCCTTCATTTTTATGTCCTCATCATTGTTCTCACTCTAAGCATCCCTCTATTTTAGATTCACGTAGGAAATTGCCTACCATAGTTCTTAACTTTTCCGATTTTAAGTTTCTTCCTGATACTGGAGATTGAAATAACTTCTCGTGGAGAATAGGGATGTCCATCTCAAGACTCTTCGTGAACAATTTTAATAATTAAAAACTCATTCTTTCTTAGTCAAATTCTCCGCCTCCTTTAACACAACCCTATCCAAAATCTTTTACTATATCTATCGACAGTTCTCACTCTGTATCGTCTTTAACTGATGTAATGTCACTAAAAATAGTCCTGGCCGATAACTTATCAATATAACAAAGAAAAAATGTGCTGAAAACACTCGCAATCATCATAGATTAATTCTGATGCTGAAGCGACTCGAATGCCTCGCAGAATAGAACTGGGATAGTTTCTGTTAGTAATACTGTATCGAGTAGATCTTTTTTTATTCTTTGCCTTATACATAACTAATCTCCACGCAAGCTTACAAGTAACAATATATAAGGGCACATCATTCTTCCGTCCGTTTGATGTTGTAATTATGTCACTGCTCTCTATTATCTGGGAGCAGGTGCTCTGGGTTCAACCGAGTTATATTTTAACAGGAACAGGATGCGAGTGTGTGCATCTACAAAAGGCCACAAAAGAACTTAAATAAACCTTTGGAGTTCTCTTCGATGTCCACTTACACATTGACCCCTCTAGTCTGGGGCGCTCTCTCTGTCGGACGTAGGCGTGCATTCGCTGATGTTTTGCCGTGCTGATTCAACAATTACAGATATTCTTCTTTTGCATTAATTTAGAATATCACGCAAATCATGTCTTCACCGGAAGCGTGTTCGCATGTAGGATATTCCGCGGAATCATATCATTTCACTTCAACACGCCCATACGCTAGACACAAGGTATAAGAGGGTAGCTTGATCGTAGATTTTGCGTGTCCTACCTGGCGTGACAATATGATAATAAGTTTTATTTTGTGGGTCATTATACTATCAAAGTATAGACCTACAATGAACCTTAGTTCCCTGACCGTGCTTTCCTTTTCCTGCACCTCTGTCTCTGTGGATGACTGAATCGCTGAGATCCGATTCTCTGCGTGTTTTTGTATCCAATTTCTCGAATTAAGGTTATCCTCTCCTCACTTCATAGTCTCATCTTTGCTAATCTGAGATTAGGAAATATTATTCGGACTTTGCTGGACCACTCTATATCTGCATTAATTACATAATAAATCATTAATATCGATATAATTTTTTGCATATAATGTATATATTTATATATTAATAAGAATATAATATTTAAAATGCATTATTATGAAGTGCATATATATATAATACACTGCCATACCTCTTATGAAAATAGGCTATGATTTGTTGCTACAAAGCACTGTTATAAATTATGCCAGATAAAATAATTAAGTTTGAACTCACATAGTACTACCTTTTGATACTCTATCCAAAAAGATACAAACAAATATCCCATCTCAACTGTCAGCAACTCAGAATGTAAACCAATACACACTAAAAAGAAAGAAAGTATCCTAGTAAATCAACTGTTAAACTTCTTTAGAAGCCAATATGAATGGAGGTCAAAAAGGTAAGAGATTGAAGACTATTATTTACTTCTTTATGTTTTACCGATTATTTCTAATCACAGTGTAATAAAATAAGAAAGAAAAATAATTAATCAATAATTAAGACAATAACGTTTCGCTACTTCGCTGAAATTAGGTAAAATCACTTCCTCTAAATAAAGTAAGGTCTATATATATAATAATAATATAATATATGCATTAATTCTCCTCCTCGAACTAAATGCATTTCTATAGGCATATATATTTACGATAAATTGAATAAAATATTTTTTTGGGAACTTTAATGGCAGCAGAGTACACTGTCAAATATATATATCATTCCTTTTAATAAGAGTATAAATAAATAATGACATTATTTAAAGCCAATAATAAGTAGAATTCAGCACAAAGTCATACACACGCATATTTTATATATTGTCTAAGAAATGATCATTAAAAAAAAGCAATTACGATTAATGAAAATTAAAAGAGAAATTTACTTATAAGATACTTCACGAAATAATTCACACTCATCAGAAACTGATTAAGAAGTTAAAAACTTAGAAAATTCATAATATTTTTAATTAGTATGCCAATTCTAAATATTATAATATTTACTAATTTAACACGCATAATTATTTAATACTGAGATCGCCGGAGTATTTGGAGCGATATTAATATTGCTAAACGATATATCATAATTTATTAGTTATTCAACATGTTTAAGTCCTGTCAAGAGATATCCTTGATTAGGTATATAAGTAGTGTATTATATATTTCTTTATTTAAACTTTTAATGGACAGAAAATTCGATTCGAAGAAACGATTCTGAGATAATAAGTCAAATACATAGTATCTTATCCGTTTAAATTAAACAGAATACATAAACATGTAAAGACGAGTCTTAAAACTAACTTTTTAGAGTTGTCAGTATTATTTCATGAGAATATTTTGCTGTTATAATGTTGTTACGTTTTGTTGGGAAGCTTTTAGAACATAATTATAGAAATATGTACTGTCGCGGTTTGAATTAATTTTAATTATTATTAGATATTAAAATATAATTTTGAATTATTTAAATATTACTTTTAAATATAATAATTAAAATAAAAATAATTTAATAATAAATAATAATAATAATAATAAATAATAATAAATAATATATAATTAATAATTAATAATCTAAATAATAAACATAATATATAATAAATACCTAATAATAATATACAATATTAATATATATTAATTAATAAGTGATAATATATATAAATATAATCGTCACAATTTAACATATCTACTTATGAATTATTTAAGAATATTTTATGTAATTATAATTATTATCTATTTATCTAATTATCATCGATAATCTAATTATATCATATTTAATTCATTATTCAATTAATATTATTATATTTATTATTATTATTTTAATTATTATTCATTGTATTTATTATTTATATCTGTATTATATTATTATTTAATTATTAATTATTTAAGTTAAGTATTATTTATCGGCAATAAATTTTAATCATCCATCACTAATAATTACCAATTTCTACAACTACTACTACAACTACTATTTTATTATTGTACTGAAGTTTTGATTTCAATTTCGGGTTTGCAATGGAAAGACTCAAAAGCCGCTGCGTAGAATTTGCCCTTAACTCGAATCTCTTGTCATTAATACAGATATTGTTCCTTTGTATGTTTATATGCTTTTATTTGTATGTGATGTACTTATACTTCTCCGTGTACTTATAAGTATACGAGGCGTGTCTCAGAAGTAAGTTTACTGATGTCATTAAACACTAACCGGCAACACTATAGTCGCATCAGCATCGTGGTTGTAGACGTGTTGGCAACTGTCTTGCCAACGTGGACACCGGATTCAATTGGATAGGTTGAGTCAGTCTTGAGTTATCGGCTTATCGCTGTCAGAGTGATGGTGTCTGTAATTCCGCTTTAAAGTTGGCAATGCAAAGAAATACTGATCAAAGGTACGCGATCAAATTTTGAGTCATACTTGGGAAATCCGCTACCGTAACTGCATTTGTTAAGAGAAGCGTACGGTGCTGCCAAATTATATAGAACAATTGTGTTTTTGTGGCACATAGCTTCTAAAGAGGGTCGAGAAGATGCGGATGACAAAAAATGATCCTGGACGGCCAATCTCGACAACACCTGAGAACAATGTGGAATTGGTATGAACTGTGATGGCGAAGGGTCGTCGTTTAAGTTTTCGGATGACTGCAGAGGAAACGGGCTTGGTTTAAACCTCGATGCACAGAATTCTAAGTTTCTAACAACCCACCTGTACATGCGGAAGATTTGTGTAAAGCAGGTTCCCAAACACTTGACATTGGAGCAAAATGAGAGCCGGTTGCAAATCTTTCAGGATGTACTGGAACGCCTCAGAATGGAACCAACTTTGCTTGACAAAGTCATTTACAGATGAGGTATGGATTTTCGAGTACGATCCAGAGACAAAACGGCAAAATCAGGAGTGGTACACGAAAAATTACCCACGCCCGATGAAAGCACGCACGAGCAGATAAAAGGTGAAAACGGTTATCCTGGTTTTCGATAGTCCACAAAGAATTTTTAGCTCCAGGGATTACAGTTGATACCGTCCGTCGTCTACCTACATGGCAATCTTAAAACGACTTCACAGACTGATCGAACGAGTCCGAGCGGACATTCAGTCGATTGAGTGTTTCACCATGACAACGTTCCGACCACATTGTGCTACCAATAAGAGAGTTTCTGGCAAAGAACATTCCCACACTTCTGCATCCTCCGTACAGCTCAGATTTAGCCCTGTGTGACTCCTTTCTCTTTTCAAAGCTAAAATCGGTGTTAAAATGACATTGTTTTGGGGCTGCAAAACACACAGAGAGGTGTGATCCCCCGAACTTCACCCTCAGGGATAATGACTTCCATTACTGCTACGAACAATGAAGAAACGATGGAGTAGCTGTGTAGCCTCGCAGGGGGCATAATTCGAAGAGGATAATATATAATATATGGTATGTCTTATATACTTTGAATTAGAACATCAGTACACTTACTTTTGTGATGTACTGGTTTCTGAGATAATATATATATATATATATATATATATATATATATAGTATATATATATATAATATGTCTTATTCTGTATATATATATTATATATTTATATATATATATATATATATATATATATATAATATATATATATATATATATATATATATATATATATATATATATATATAGTATATATATATATATATATATATATATATATATATATATATATATATATAATTTATTAGAGATGGACCAAATATTCATATTCGTATTCGAGAATATTCGCATATTTTTATTATTCGTATTCGTATTCGAAAATTTTATCCGAATATAAAACGAATATTTTATATTATCGCAAAAATCATTTGCCACACGTTAATACTAGAGTTGCCACCTAGGATATTTATTATCGTCAGTTAAATCCCTGTTTAGACAGTTTGTTTATAGCTTTAGTGTAGTGAAGGTTATCGGTGATATTCTGTTGCCCACTTTTCAAACTAGAATAATTATAATAATGGTAAATACATCTAGTTTGGTCTGGGATTATTTCGATGTCATATCCGATGAAAAGGCTAAGTGCAAACTTTGTAGCATGAATTATTTCTGAAAAGAGGAAGTTACATCGTATCAGAAACCATTTAAAAATTAAACAGTGCAAAGTTCAAATGAAAGTTTGAAAAGAGGGATTAAAAAAAGGAAAATCGAAAGTCGAAGGCATCATCAACGCCTCTTGTAAAAAGCAAAGCAAGCAACTCTCGAAATGTGCTTCGAGAAAAACAAAATATGGAATGCCAACGATGTAAAAACTATAAGAGTAGATACCAAAATAGCCGAGATGATTGTATTAGATGACCTTCCATTTTTTTTAGATAAGATGTTGGTGCATTTTTAGATTAGGATGAAGATAGAATAAGAAGAATGGGTTTAATAATATTCGTATTCGCGAATATAAAAAAAAATATTCGTATTCGCGAATATAAAAACACTTCTAGTATATATATATATATATATATATATATATATATATATATATATATATATATAATTTATATATATTATACTATATATATATATATATATAATATAATATTATATTATTATATAATATATATATTAAAGAGTAGATATATATATATATATATATTATATATATATATATTAAATATATATTATATATATATATATATATATATATATATATATATATATATATATATATATATATATATATAATATGATCATGCGACATGCCGCTTGCTGGCCAACCTATGTTTATATATATATATATATATATATACATATATATATATATATATATATATATATATATATATATATATATATATATATATATATATATATATTATATATATATATATAATACACTATTATATATAAACTTTACAAGAATGTTATTCCAATTTTGTTCATTTATGTTAAAATATTTGCAGAAATTAACGTTAAATAAGAGTTGAGCAACCTCCATACGTTGGACATAAATTTTTTTTTTTTTTTTGGTGTTTGCGCCTTGTTAAGAGTTCATAAGCTTTAGGAATAATTTGTATCATTTGATTCTAGCCGTTAGTTCTAGTACCTTAGCTGTATTCTAGTCTTCTAGATGGACACGTGTTTGCTAGCTCTATATTTTTTTTAGGAATTTATTTCGTGTAAGGTAATTATATTTTCTAGTTTGTGTGATATATATATATATATATATATATATATATATACTATTAAATATAATATATATATATATGATATAGTATATATATATATATATATATATATATAAATATTTTAAAAAATTTATTAATTATTAATTATTATATATCCACAATTGTCACATTAAATAGTTTAGTACACAAATTCTGGAAAGATATATTATGATTTTTTCCTAATAATCGTTAATATATATATATATATATATATATTATATAATATATATATATATATATATATATATATACTTATATATATATTATATATATATATAATATTATATATATATATATATATATATATTATATATATAGTATAATATATATATATAGATATATATTATATATAATATATATATATATATATATTCCGTCCTATGTAAAAGAGCTCTAAAAAAGCTATTGGC
>JABUQX010008217.1:37500-40000 GCA_015478945.1 Trachelipus rathkii
ATATATTAATATATATATATATATATATATATATCATAATATATATAATTAAAGTCTAGAACGTGTCGCATTACTAAAATTATACTGATCATTTTGAAAAATATGCGAATCAAAAAGAAATAATAAGTTTGGTTAGGTTAAGGTTGCTTTAGGTTACATAGATTTAAATAAATAATTAGATTTTTTTTTTTTTGGAAAGTTATCGTTTTTGTCATCTTAGTGCTACGCTCCATAAGGAAATGCTACACACGTTTTGAGCACGAATTTTTGTGTATAAAACTAGCACTATTTCATTTAAAATTACTTTTGTTTACAAAACAATTTGGAATCGGCTAGTTTTTCGTTTTCCTAATTAGTATGTAATAAAAATATTAAAAAAAAAAATAGCAAATGGTTTATATTACAAATAATTGATCAACTATTGTGATGGAGTTTATCGATTTGGAAGAAATTAGATTTAAAGCTAATTTTATTGAATGAAACATTCATGAAACCAACGGACCCACCACCGCCGCCATCTTTGTTTGTTTACATTTTTTCGTTTAAGGAACGTGCTTAAATTCCGCAAGCACGGGAATAGCAACCTTACAGAATTAAGGAAATTCCTTACGTTTGCTGAGCATTTTTTCTCGATTTTCGCTGTTTGACAAAAACGAATGCAAACTCAAGCATTTCTTACGTTTCGTAAGCACAAATGCAAAAACGAAAACGGCTTTAATATTTTTATAGGTGGGTGAAGCTCTTTTATTAAAATAGTTTTCTTTTGAATTTTATCAAATAAGACCGTTATCGTTTTTGTCATTTGTGCTTACGCTGGATAAGAAATGCTCACCCAGATTTAGGACGAATTTCGTGTTTAAACGAACGCTTGCTTACAAACATTTGAAATCAGCTGTTGTAATGGAAAATGTGGTTTTGGAATAAACAGAAATTAGAAAAATAATAAATGGTTTATATTACAAATAATTGATCAACTATTGTGATGGAGTTTATCGATTTTCTAAGGAATTTGATTTAAAGCTAATTTTATTGAATGAAACATTCATCAAACCAAACGGACCTACCACGCCGCCATCTTGTTTGTTTGCATTTTTTCGGAAGAACTGAGAGGGAAAAAGATCACCCTGGTTTTATACTATTCTAACATATAAAACACACTCAACCCCCCCCCCTCTCTTCCCTGCCCCAGACTCTCCCATTGATAAACACATCAACTCTCAGTTAACCCAAAGGACGATCTCAGTATATCCTAATAACACCATACTCCAGGAACGTCCGCCCGAAATATCGTGTACAGAACGAACTTTGAACCGTCAAACCAGAGTAATGCTTTTCCGATTATGCTCTGTGCACCATCCCACCCCTTCAGGAATATAAATATAAAATTCATATTACTCCCTCCCCACCCCTCTCCCCATTATCAAAAATGTCCCTCCCTGAAAAATGACAACACAAAACATGTCTTACTAGAATGATTGGACTTGACCGACATTAGAAATAATTTTGTTTCTGACGGGTCTCTGGGTACTGCCAGCTGCGGTGGCACAATATCTCGAGATTGCTCTTTTCTCATAGGAGGGGGAATGAGGTGATATCAAGTATATATATATATATATATATATATATATATAATATATATATATATATATATATATATATATATATATATATATATATATATATATATATATATATATATATATTATATATATATGTATAAATTTTTTTTTTATCTTTTTGACCCATCCTTTGGATATATATATTTATATATATATATATATATATATATAATATATATATATAAGTATATATATATATATATATATATATATTATATATAATAATATAATATATATATATATATATATATATAGAGGGGGATATATATATATATATAGTATATATATATATATATATATGAAGGTTATGTACTTGTGAAATCCGTCTTATCTCTTTTTATTTGTTAATAATAATAATAATATTATTATTATTATTATTAGTAGTAGTAGTTGTAATAGTATTGCATTTTTTTCACATTGAAAGTAATAAATTATCATAAATTTTTGTTACATTTTTTAAATTTGGAAAACATTTTGTATAGTTCTGTACTAGAGTACCAAATTTCACATTTTTAAATGTAAAATTAGATATGGGAAGAGAGCAGTTTTTCGTTAAGTTATGAAGTTAATTATTTGGAATAAGATCTTTGCCGTCAGGAGTAAATCGTGGCGTAGATATTGTTTGCATGATAGTTAATTAAGTTTGTTGGTTTCAAAAGTTTTTTTTGACTTAAGCTACTATGTTGCATTTTTCATCTGATTTTTCTTTATCACTTAAATCCTATGTAGCAATCTTAAAAGGCAGGAGACGCATTATTAAATATGCATGTATTAACCTTGCTTTCAATTTAGCTTTGGTTACAATGGTATGGAAAATTTGCTCGTCTCCGAGTACTGTTCCACATTACATTTGAACATTTTTGATCAACATCATGAGTGAT
>JABUQX010008217.1:45000-57471 GCA_015478945.1 Trachelipus rathkii
GATGTTGAAGGTATTTCAGAAGTTGATGGAATTTCCCCTTCTAAGAAGTCATCAACATCTGCTTGTGAGGTTATGAGAGAGGCTGACATTTTCACTCTCTTTCCGCGCTTTGATGTTGCAGAGGACCGTGTGCTGCCAAATCTACCGGAAATTATTTGTTGAAAAGAACTCTCTGAGGATGGTGTTGCAGACTGGGAAGATGGGGTCTTACATGTACATGGACATGTACATGGTTTGGGTGGAAATTGATCCTCATTTAACCACACCCATTTACCTTTGAGTTGGTTACCATCCTCATCCAAAGGTGGTGGTGGTGGTGGTGGTGGTGGTGGTGGTGGTGGTTCTCTTCTCCAGTTGATACAACTTCAGGCACAGGCCCATCCTCATCCTGAATTTTAGCCTGTTTCCCACCCTCTACCCACTTATTGTATTTACAAAGTAGACTCTGATCGAAAAAGGTCTTGTCATATTTCTCCCGATCGTAGGGATATATACCAACACTTCGAAATCCACTTTGTATGTTAGCTACAGATAATCCTTTGTCCCAAATGGCCGTGAGATTATTTACAAATTGTTTTTTGGACATTTTCTTAACTGGAATGCCTGTGGAGACAATCCAATCACTCATTTTTTCAGCCCAATAAGTTTTTAAAGGGCCAAAAACGGCAATGTCCAACGGTTGCAGTTTGGATGTTGTATGCGATGGGAGTTTTATAATGCTTATTTTTGATTCATTGGCTATTTTGCATGTTCGTGCACTCATGTTAGAGATGTGCCCATCTAGTATGAGCAGTTGTGGGTCATTGCCTCTTATCTTTTCTGCAAAGACAGAGAACCATGACTCGAAAATGTTCCCAGTCATCCAGCCTTTGTTACTTAGCCCATACCATGTATCTGGCTTGGCAATTCCCTTATCGCCAACCCAATCAACAGGGATTGTTGTCAGATCTGATGCCTTTGAAGAGTACACTATCAGAGGTGTCAATGATCAACCTGTCAAGTAATTCAATATGGTAAGAATTTTGTTACTAATAAGCTACAAACTTTACACACCTCATTTTAGTACAAAATTCTTAATTCGTTTGATGGATCCAATGGAAAGCCGGATTCGTCCAAATTCCAGATGCACTCTGGTTTGTCAAAGAGATTTAGTTTCTTTAACTGGTCATACAGTAGATCATAGAAATCGTAGATTTAGGAACGGATTCTTAATGTTGCTATACCTACCAGCGTGCATCCCTTTGGTCCTTTTTTTGGACAGCCTGTTCTCTTCATGAACTGAACTAACCTTGGCGAGTTGGTTGCCACACAGGATTACTTGACCTATATTTGCGTGGTGTTCCAGGAGTGTAGTTTGGGTTTTTAATGTCATTTATTATGGCATATTCCTTAACAAATGACAGCACTTGTTTGAAGGAGGGGGCAAATCCAGCATCTGCCATTTCTGTAATGCAACACACCCAGCTCCTTTGTTTTCATGTTCTGGTACACAGTTTTTTCCTACAAAAATGGAATAATATATATATATATATATATATATATATATATATATATATAATATATATATTATAATATATATAATATATATATATATATATATATATATATATATATATATATATAGATTTATCTTACCTCTAGTTTTAAGTTGGCATTTCCCCTTCAATTCATGGATTTTGCGACGAATGATCTGCCTGCCAATCCCAGTTTTTTTTGCATTATTTTTCCATATCTGAGGTTCTTCTTCCATAACATCGACTGGCAGCTTTCAATAAAGTTCCTGCAGTGAATTTTTTTATTTTTTTAACATATGGGGACATTTTTAAGAAAAATTTTTAACAACACGATTATAAATTAATAAAATATATAAACCGCTGTGAGAGAAGAAATATATATATATATATATTATATATATATATATATATATATATATATAAATATATATAATATATATTATATTTAATATATATATTATATATATATATATTATATTATATATATATATATATATATGTTAAAAACACATGGTTTTTTTTTTGTTGCAAGTGGGTTTTTTTTTATGTTACATTTTTTTCAGGGGGGGTTTCGGACCCCACACTGACAGAAGGAAAAAAACAACCATACAGCATGTTGATAGGAGTTATAGCGCATATACATGCACATTTTCAATTAATTTGGAATTGTTTTTTTTTTTCGTTACAAGTGGGTTTTTTTTAGAGTTCAACTCAATGGTCTGGGGGGGGGGAGGGGCTGCATAAAATTTCATGAAATTTGGTGTGGAATGAGATCAAGGATGGGGCCAACAGGAATAAAAATATTATACTAATTTATAAATTTCTTAATGCAGTGAATGCTTGAAAAGTCTCAAAATGGCCGCTCAAAAATGCTGAAAATTGTGAAATTTTTCAAAAATGAAAAAAAATTCCCAAAATTCAAAAAATTGACTTCGAACCATTATAACAATTTTTTTCACTCATACTAGATGCGATTAATAGGTGCACCAAATTTTTTCGCTCTAGACATCATATTTACCGAGATACAGAATGGGTTTTTTTTGTGTAACAAAATGAGGTGGGTTTTTTTTTTTGTAATGGCACTATTTCTTTTTACGTTCAAAAAATCAGTAAGGTTATAAGTTTAGTAAGTAGATACAGATTTACTGTGCATAATTAACAAAACTTATCATAACCTAAACCTCTAATGGGTCCTAAACCGATTTTAAACAAAAAATAAAAATTTCGGTAGATCGATTAAATTTAAATATGAGAGTGGTTTGGCTGCGCTTTTTTAGTACTTTTACATGGGGCTGAAAGATTAAAAAAAAATTGATTATCGGAAAAAATATCAATATTTCGTCATATTCCGCTTCACTCAACTATTACCATTTTTACAATATAAAACAAATAGAATAAAAGATTTTAGAAACAAAATGTTTTTAATAAATTGTTATATTTATACAAAGAACCTATTTTCATGTAATATTTATTCCAAGAACTTTTATTTTTTTTGCTGTTGTACAAAAACGACAGCAAAATAAAACGTAAAGTAGTAGCGCATGGCTGGGTGGAAGGGGTGTGGATCATCGTTTACCTCAAAATCTGGGTTATGGGATGTGGAAGGCTTGTTGGGTTCTTCTTCTACACGGTCTTCATTTTCTACTTCAAGCTCATAATGTTGAGGTGGAGTAGGAACTGGTAGACTATCTGAATGTGGAATAGGTCGAATAGCAGATGGAAGATTCGGGTATTCAACTGTTCCTCTTTTCTTCCTTGACAATCTTGCCTTTTTAGGTGGAGCCAAGCAGAAGTAGCAGTTATCTGAATGGTTTGTATGCTCCCGCCAAACCACATGCTCAGCAAAAGCCATACATCGTTTTTATTTTTTCAGCCATTCTCGTAGTATAACTGAACAAGAGTTGCAACATATATGTGGATCCCATGATTATCCTGGTCCCCTACCTTCATACCAAAATAATGTTGATGACCAGTCTTCACAAGAGGAGTCAGATTGCGTTTCTTTGACGAAAATATTATTTCACCACTTATGTAACAAATTCACTGAATTTACGCATTTTCGTGGCATTTTGATATAACATTTTACACTTCAAAAGCACTCCAGAACCAGAAATTCTGAAGAAAAAAGAACATAACAATATGAAACAAAGAGTCACATTAACAGTTATTATGTTTATAACCTACAAACATCTGGGAAACGTTGTCAGTTGAGAGGTATGACGACTCCCAAAAGCAAAATTTCCCCCATACTACAAATGTAAATTCTAAAAAATTACATGTCACTGTATATCCAAAGCAAGAGTTAATCGATCATTTTTATTGTGATTTTTGAATTCAGCAGATGGAAATACACAAGAAAACGCTAATTTTGAGCCTGAAACGATTTCATTGTTGGGCAGTGTTATCAGTGAAAACTATACGAATGTCATAAAGATGCTTGAAGATTAACAGAAAGAACCTGGGTTACAAGAACAAAAAGAAAAGAAAAATGATTTTTCAATTCATAGGTTGAGGGAAAGGATTATCCCAGAGATATCAGCCATTCGTTTAATTAAAAAATTCAAAAAGGAAATTTTAATAGTCATATGACCATAATTGCTTTTATACTAAAAGAGAGAGAGGGATAATTTTGAGGTAAAGTCGTAAAAAATATTTATTTTTATTTTTATTTAGGGTGGGAAAGAGGGAGGAAGGTAGGTCAACCTGTATAAAACACGAAAGTCACGCCCGCGGAACCCTTCTTAGCGTCAATATTCGACTTTGAGTAGTACCTAAATCTTACTATATTTATTATATAGTATTTATAGTCATATCTAGATTAGGTGCGGATCGGACGGAGCCGAGAGGAGAGTTGAGGGGCATCATGGCACACCGGGACGAGAGAAGAGCGAGAGCAGGACAGCTATTCCACCCTAGGGCTATTTTTTTCGAGGCCCTTCCTCGTCCTCGGTCACTGCACTTTGGCACTCACGACTCATCGTGTTCAGACAAGCATAGGTGCTGCCCCGAGATTCTCACTCGTCCCTGTCACTCATACTCTGACTCAGTAGTCATATATATATTTACCTCTCTCGACTTTTACGCCTGCGTCTGTGCTCATGCTGCGTAGTTTGCGTTCGTTGCTGCATACGTGTTGCACCACCCCACTCCTGTGGACTAGGAATTGATTCTACCCACTATACTCGACTCTTGAACTGTCTTGATATTGACCGTCTTTTCCCACGGTGCTTCCACTCCCTACCTGCCTGGCCCGCTGGGGATACTTTGTTTCCTGCGGGGTTGTTACTCCCACTTTTACGGACCACTCACCATCAGGACTTACTCTACATGACAGTCTTGCAGTACTCATAGGGTGACAGAGACGCATTTTGTCGGCTCTCTTTCGGCCACAGTTACAGCATTCGATATACACTCGTAGTTACTCCTATGTTACTGATTGGTATCCCCAATATGATCTTCTCCAGTTCGGTCTTTTGACAGGGCCCTGCTCACGTCCGATGCGTTAGGGCTACAGTTGTCGTTAGGTTCGAGTGGCAGATGATTTCCCGCGAAGTCGTGGCTCTGCGAAGACAGCTCCACACATTCGTTTCACTAACTGCCTTCAGGACTGCGCTTACACGCGCCCGGACGCTATTTTTTTATACACGCGTCTATGGCCATTTTACCCCTTTCCGCGGCTGGTACTTTTTTTCCTTAGCAGCACTGCCGATTTTGGTTTCACCTCATCTCATTCTTATTTTTTCAGGAGTCTCTCCTGTGATTTCACACCACCACCACACTTTGGTTTTTTTTTTCCTCGCTACTCTTGTTTTTTTTACACCACTTTCCCGCACGGCTGTCCCTTTTTTTCCCGCGCGACCGACTTTTCATTTTTCCACTCATTTCTCCTTATTATGTTTTTTCGAAGGTATGTCTCGTGATTTTCCTACACTCGGGGTGGCCAACCCATCGCTGGGTCAATTCCAGCTGATTGTTCTGATTTTCACGAGCCGTGTCCTTTCATCTTTTTGGGTGCACTTCCACTCACTACACTCCATGCTCCCGCACCCTTCACTTCTTTCTTTACCCACCATTTTGTGCCACCTGTATATTTTTTCCATATACCTATGTATGCGACTCACCCACTTACTTTTTCAATTACTTTTTTAGCAGCATACCATCCTGTGCATTTTATCTTTGGGGTGCAGGCCGCGCTGCTGGTCTTGTATGCGAGCTGTTATAGACGCGATCACCCATTCAACCGTGCAACAACACTCCCATGGTCCTCAACCCACCTCGCGGCCAGTTCCGGTTCTTTTCTCCCCTCATGGGGCTTAATTCCAGCCTTTGACATGCATTCCTTTTTTGTCCTAGACTTCAACATCCATTTTTGTTTTTTTTTTGTCTACAGTTTTTTTGGCAGTCTCTGCGTGGCGAACAGTAATTTATACAATCTAGTAGAGGACTTACATGTACCATCGACCTTCAGTGGATTGTCAATCCTACGCATCCCAACACTTGTCACCGAGACATGTGCTTCCATACTGTTGGTTGCCTGTGAGGAATTCCTTACCAATTTGTGCGCATACCATACAGTAATATGGTTGTAAATAGTGTACTAAAATTATATATATATTATCGATATATATATATAAGATAATAGATAATAGACTATGACTGTTTGAATACGCAACGGTAAACTATGTTTATTATATCTGTCAGCTTAATATAAAATAACTGAAGTGAGCGAGATATACACAGACGAGGCAATTTAGCCATCCCCAATTTTACGAAGCTAGAATAATACCTCTATTACTATACTTGGGTTACTTGGGGTGAGTTTTAATGGTCGTCGACAGCTATGGTCCTATGACCATTGTGATTATTATTCCTTTTCAATTTTGCTTTAATAACTAATTTTTTTATTCCTATTTTTAAATCTCTTCACTTTTTTAAGATTTACTTTTTTCTTATTTAAATGATAAAGTACATATATATTGGATATTCGATGTATTATTTTATTTCAAATATATATATATATATATATAATTATATTAAGGCCCATGCTTACCTATGGATTCCTCAACATAATGTAATTATATTTATAGAGATATATAGATAATTAAAGAGGAGATTTCTCGACAATATTTGTATTGATGACATATGCAAAAAGATTACATTTTGTGTAATTTCTTCCCACATATCATGAGTCAGTATTTTTAACATTTTTAATCAAGCAATTTTTTAACGTGATTGTATGCTGAATTCAGAAAGATTTTTGCAAGGATATACTGGGAAAATACTTGCCATAAGCATACTGTATTTATGATATCACATAGTCATATAGAGCAACTTTTATTTTTAGTTTTTGGATAATTCAATAATATATATATATATAATATATCATAAAATTTAAAAATGTTAAGAAAATTATGCTAAAATATTTTTATTTGCATGAACATACATCAAAATGTAGTTGATTGCATATAAAATCGAAAAACAAAAAGAAAAATATAACTCGGTGTTGGATTTTTTGATTTTTTTTCATATATTTCAATAAGTGTAAAAAATTTTTTTTAGTAAATAGTCAGAGTTGAAAACTGTGTAAGTGCCACACCGTTGGGTATACACAAAATTTATATAATGGATAAAATGTGCTATCTCTCAACAATGATGAGTTGTAAAATTTAATTCTAATCAAGATTAACTAGTACATGGAATAAATTCAAAATAAATTTGAAATTTTTCTTTTTTTTTTCTTTTTTTTGGGCAAATAAAAGAAAAAATAAGATATAATTTTTTATTAATATCGATGTTTCGAGAAATACACTATAATAGGAAAGGAATACAATATATAGATAGATATAGAAATAATTTTTATATTGTATACCAAAGAATCGGTTTGCGCTGGTTCGATGGAAAATAAATAAATTTTTAAAAAGTTTGATGCGTTTGGTTGCAATTACATTTGTTCATACAGTCATCTTCTTTAATAGAATATGTGCATATCGTCGAGTTATAAGGGCATAAAAATTTTGTTTTAATGAAATGAACTAAATAGGTAGCCTGCCAGTCCGAAAAACAAAATTTTGCAAATAAAAATAAAAAGAATAAAACTTAATTAATTTATTTATACGATCAGTTTGGAATTTTCAGAGCATATATATAATTGGGGGCAAGGTAGAACATTTTTGTATAGAGAAATTTTTGTATACCAACAAGACTTTGTGCTGACTCATGGAAACATTTCAAGTTTTCTCGTGATCAGCGGCAAAACTGTTAGGGCATACAAATATTAAAAAATTATCCCTAATAAAATGCAATCTTATATCTTGCAGAGGTACACAAGCTGTGAAAGTTTCATTGCAATCGAGTAATAAAAAAATTACACGCCACCAGTTCCAATTTTCATTCTCTACTGCGTAAAAAATTGTTTTGCTAAGAAAAAAATTTGAGGAAAAAAATGTGTATGTTGCATATTCGAGCTAATTTAAAACATTAAGAGTAAGTGTTATTGGGGAAGATAAACTTTTTTTCGTTAAAATAAATTTTTTGTATGGAAAACGAATTTGCCTTAAACCCTCTAAAATTTCCTAATTTTCAAAGTTTCCCCCATATGCAGCGGCAAACCCCTTGAGTTTACAAAACCTTCTTATCTAAACAAAAAAATGTAACCTTGCCAGTATGTTATGATCTGAAAGTTAGGTATTGATTGAACAAAAAATAAAAAAATTTTCATGAATTTTTTTTTCTTAGCAAAAAAAAAAAAAAAAAAAAAAACAAATGGAAAATGATTGGCGCGTAACTTTTTTAATATTTACTCGACTGCAATGAAATTTCACAGTTTGTGTACCTCTACAAGATATACATATTTTTTTGATTAATATTTGGTATGGGCCAACAGTTTTGCCGGGCGTGAAAACTTTTGAAAACTTTGAGATGTTTCCCATGAGCAGCGACAAATTAGTCTGTATAAAAATTTTCATCTTATACAAAAAAGTCCTAGCTTCCCAATTATCATACGCTCTGCAAAATTTCCCATGATTCGGTATATACTGAATTAGAGTTTTTATGATTTATCATTTTTGAGTTGCTATTTTTTTCTAAATAATTGTTCTTAGATTTATATTATTTTCTTTGGGAAAAAATTAATTTTTATGGCCCTTTCATACCGACGATATGCCATATTTTAATTTAGATAAATTTTCTGTCCCCAATGGTTTTGCTACTACTCGCAGGAAAACTTTTTAAAATTTATAAGTTTTCCATGAACAGCGGCAAAAGCGTTTTGGTATACAAAAATTTATCTTAAACAATATCGTGTATCCTTCCCAATTATACATTCTCTGAAAGTTTCGTATTAAATCGGAATATAATAAAAAAGTTATTACGATTTTCTTTTTATTGCAAAGTAAATAATTCAAAAAGGAAAATTCAATATTGGAAAATAAAGAATATTTTACTATTCATCTGATAAGAATTAAATTTTTACAACTTGTAAAAATTGGTGAGCTACACATTTTTTTCATTTATATAACTTTGTTGTATACCCAACGGTTTTTCCACTGCTCAAAGTTCAACTTCTTGACTATTTTACTAAAAAACTTTTTTTTACATTGAGCTGCTATCTCGGGGTTAACAAAAATCCAACACTATTTTATATTTTTTTCTTTTTTTGTCTTTCTCTTATGTATGCATTGAACTACATTTTGATGTATGTTTCATGCAAATATACAAACATTTGAGGGAATATTTCATAAAACTTTTAAATTTTATGGAAAAAAAAATGTTGAAGATTTAGCAAAAAATAAAAATAAAATTTTTTTCTATTATATTGTATTTATTTTGTGAGTTATTTCATAAAACATTCCTATGGCAAGTATTTCAGTGAAATCCGCTTGAAATCTTTTGTAGTTCAGCAGAAATTCACTGTTATAAATTGCTGACTAAAAATGTTAGGATAGAGCAGATATTTGGAAGAAATTACAAATTAAACCTCTCCGAAATATGTCATCAAAACAAATATTGTCAGAAATTTTCCTCTTTCCGAATGGTCCTATAATTTTTACCCAAAAAAATTACATTAAGTGTTGTTAGGAATCCTGACGCGCAACGTCCCCTTAAATAGGATCTAATGATCATAATAAAAGACTGTGTAAATAAAATTTTTTAATCGGATATCAATTAATTCGAATGAAATAAGAAGAATGGAAATAAGGAAGTAGAGAAGGTGAATTGGTAAAAGTGGAATTAAAAATGAACTATGAATGAAATGAGCAGCTAAATGAAAAAGGTTTAAGCACATTGGTCAAGGGACCATAGCTGTCCGACGACCATTAAACTCAAAAAGGTAACAAGGTTGAGGTATTATTCATCTGTCTAAAATTGGTGGATGGCTAAATGCCTTGTCTGTGAAGATCCGCTGTTACTTCTAGTTATTCATATTTCAAATTTTTAAGCTGACAGATATTAATAAGAACATAGTTCTACCGTGGTATTTCATTCAAAACCCTTTTATTAAAATTAATCGAAGGTTTGAAATATAATGATTACATATTACAACAGGTATGGTAGATGCAAAATTGAAATAATTTCCTCAACAGGAAACAACGGTAGGAAGCTTACATGGTCTGTGTGAAGTGTTGGGTATTTTTTGGACAATCCTTTGAGTGCGTGATTTTTACATAAGGCCCCTTACTTAGATTTTTATAAAAATCGCAAGCATAGACTCCCAAAAAAATAATGAATAAGAAAAAAAACAAAAATGGAGTGTGTCTCTAGCCAAAGAAAATCACATCCTGTCAAAGTTTAAAATAATTTCCCCTAGCCGGTTTTTTTGTTAATAAAAGAAACTGAACTGGCCTCGAGGTTGGGTTAGACCAATGCTAGTTCAGGTATGTAATAGTAGTGCAGGGGGGTGTCACCCGGATTTCTATAAAAATCACAGGATAATGATTAAAAAAAGTAATGAATAAAAAGGTAATTGTTTAATATCATTTAAAAACATAGTATTTATAAAATAGATTATTACATTTAGGAATTCCGTTTTTAAAAAAAATTATTTGAAGTTCTTTATGCATTTGAGTTTATTTTGAGTTGATTATTTTCCACAAAAAAATAATATTACACGCTCGAAAATCATTTAACCAATTCAGGCTTGGTAATTGTTACACCAGAGCGTTGTCTCCCCCGATTTTTATGAAAATCCACCAGGACATACTCTAAAAAAATAAATGAAGAATAGTGAAAATGAAATCGTCGTCTTGAGGAAAAAAAGTTACAGCTCTGAAAGTTGTAAAAAACCCATAGGATTAGCATTAAAAAAAAACCAAATTTTTGTTTTCAGATTTTTAGAGTTTACACTGCAGCGATTGTTTGTATATCTGCTTACATTAATAGAAGTGGTAATAATGAAGAATAGGAAAAAACCATACTCGGCAGTCTCCTTAGAAAAAAAAGTTACAGCACCTCTGAGCAGAAAGTTAAAATTTTCCCATAGACGTTCTTATAAAAAAACATTAGTGGGCCTCGTGCTCGTTTAGGGCCATCCTAGTCAGGTTATGAATAAGATTGTTAATTCTACATAGAATTTTCTCTGTGTATACCTAACAAAAACTTATCATACCTGAACTAAGGGCCTGAAATGAGACCTAACGTGGATTGTTCAACAATGAAACTGCTCACCGAAGTCTATTAAAATCTTTGAGAGGCTGGATCTTTATTCTAAAGAGACCGACAAATTCGTTTCACGTATTCTTCATTATTATTTTTTAGATTATATTCCTGTGCATTTTATAAAAATTTGGATAACCAACTCTAGGTAACAAATACCCAGCTTTTTCCATTCATGTAGGATGTATTTATAACAATTAGTCAGATGAAGCGGGTTTCAATATGCATACTAATTTTTTATTACATATTTTTTTCCTATTCAAGGATAGGGTGTTCCAGAATTCAGTTTTGGATCAACGAAAGCAAACTACGCAGATGAGCACAGACGGCGGCTTTAAAGTGAGAGATAAATACATATAATATATATATATATGATGACATTTTCAGTAAGCCCGATTGACCCAGATGACGATTAGAGCAAATCTTTGCGATGACCGATGATTTTTTTTTTAGAAAAAATCTATTTTTAAATTCTTTCTCTCTCTCTCTCTCTCTCTCCTCTCTCTCTTCTCCCTCTAATCTCTCTCTATATATATATTATAATATATATATATAATAATATAATATATATACTATATATAAATATATATATATTATATATATATTATAATAAATAAATATATAATAATATATTATAATAATATATATAATATATATATATAAATATATATTATATAATATATAATAATAATTAAATATATATATATATATATATATATATTATTATATATATATAAGGCTGTAGACAGGAGGGTCCGGGGGTTCACCTCCCGAAATTATTTTTGCGATCAAAATTTTTTGATTCCGTAAGTCTCAAATAATAATAATAAATAATAATAATAATAATAATAATAATAATAATTAATAGTTAAATCAATGAAAATGAGGAGACATGTGTGGTCCGTAACGATTCATAGGTCACAGGGCGTTCTCATACATATAAAAAATATTAGACCAGGTACTTAAATTCTAAGTTTCCAAGTTGCAGATAGATAGCAAATTGGGCTACTCTCAATACAGATTAAATGATGGATGTATCAAAGATTTCAAAAGATAAGGAGGGAGCGTGTAATACGTTGATGGGATGAGCAGGTTCATACCTTCTTCAGATAAATTTTTCTTTTCTCATTCATTCCTTACCTTCTAAAACTAAATCTTCCTTTCCTCATAATCCATGGTTCGATCTTGCTAATTTTCTGGCCATTCAGGCTAGAGACATTGCCTATCGAGTGTGTGGAAAAATTCTCGTTTCTCCTATCACTCATCGCTAATTTTCATTCAGCTAGATAAGTCGTTGCAGGGATAC
>JABUQX010008218.1:7500-17500 GCA_015478945.1 Trachelipus rathkii
TTTTTAACATATTTTTCGTAAATAAAGCTACTATTGTAGAAAGAGTTCAGCGCACGATCAAAGAACGAATGCACAGATACTTTACTAAGATGAAACTTTTAATTTGAGGTTGTATCTGATTGCTCTCGTTACAGTGATGCTATTAAGAAATTGAAAGATTTGTTTATCAAAACCCCGAATGAAGTTGTGGCCCGCCATAAATTGTATACCTGTCATCAGAAGAGTGATGAAACTATTGATGATTATGTAAGAGTGTTCTAGAGCTGATGACAGGTTTAGAAAAGGATATGAAGCGGGGTGGTCTAGAGTTTTTAAGGTAGATATTATAAGGGAATTTCCTATTGAGGGGTTTAATTATATTATCTCAAAGATTTAGATGGAGAGCCCATGAAAGGAGAATTTTATAAACAAGAAATACAGAAAATACGATTTGATCCTGAGAGTAATATGTATAAAATAGAAAAAATATTAGAATCAAAAGGTAGGGGTAAAAATAAATAGTATCTGGTGAAATGGTTGGGCTATCCTGACAAGTTTAATTCGTATATAAAAGCTAGTGAAAT
Source organism: Trachelipus rathkii (assembly GCA_015478945.1). Taxonomy (NCBI): domain Eukaryota; kingdom Metazoa; phylum Arthropoda; class Malacostraca; order Isopoda; family Trachelipodidae; genus Trachelipus; species Trachelipus rathkii. The sequence goes on from JABUQX010008218.1 coordinate 8,064, forward strand.
CACGAAACATTAATCAGTTGCTTTTGTAATCATGGAGAGTGTATATCATTTCTATTTAGCTCTACCATCTTCGGCATCTTTGAATTTACATCCTGATAATAAAGTCTCAGATTTTACAACCGAGTTAATGAATCCTATCCAACTTAACAGAGATCTCTATGAGGTACTACTGTGCGAAATGATATTAGATGCAAATATTGAAAATCTCCATCAGGTACGCCATTGTATAATGGTGTACAGAGCTGCAGATTATATTAAAACTATATTAAAAATAAAAACACATCTGATTTAAAACGTGTAACATTTAAAGAATTGGATAATTTCTATGAAAAATTTGTGCTAAAACGGGGATATTACCGCACAATCCATGACATCCACAGTTATTTAAACACCCAGTTTGCTGTAAGTAAGATATTTAAGGATTTAATATACATTAATAATAACCACCCAGGGGAAGACAGGGTATAATTCACTTTAAGATCGACAACAGGAGTGAATTTGAGAGACCCTGAAGTGTTTATCATTAAGCGTTCAGATTGGTTTCGTAAAAATATGTGCATGAACACAAAGCTGTAGTAGAACATTCTACTGTTATAAGTGGACATAGTGGAATTAATGAACCTCCACCAACCCTGAACAATAGTCTTAATGACTCAGACTTATCGCTCAATTATATATGTATTCCTGAGGAGATGTTACAAGATCAGGGGATGGCTTAGCATTTACACCGATATAGTTGACCATCAGTATGTAGGGAATACTAAAGCCCCTTTATTAAAGGGAGCGTTCAATCTTTGGCTGGGGCTGATACCAGATTTCAGCCCTACCTAAAAATGGACATAAAATTCGGAATTTTTCAGCCGATTTTGCCTAATATAAACACAAATTGTAGTTTATTTGCCCTCTAAACGTTTGTTTCAGGGGGGGGGGGTTGGTGTTTTCTGTGACTGTATGTCATTCTTTCAAGAATTTCAAATTTTTCACAATCCATGTTTTTTGACAATTTTCATATCAAACTTTCAGATTTTTTTGGGAAATGACTTCAAACTTGAAATATGCATAGATTGGTCCATTACCTATAATAATTACATTGAACATTTTCGATTTTTTGAGTTCTTTGCTCAGCGTTGTCCAATTTCCAAACCCATTTTTTTTTACATTTGAAAAGTGAAAATGAAATATTATTTTTTTCTACTATCCGACTCAACATCATTTTTAGGGGCTTGTACAATCGACAAGATGCATCTCTCTTTATTCGATATTTCCTTTGGTATACTGCAATACGGTTTGGATTTGATTCTTGGAATAAATTTTTCAAAAAAATAAAATTTTTTGAAAATTTTTTAAAATTTCTTTTGAGCTATACATAAAAATTATTTAGTAAAAAGATGCCAATCTTGCCCGATTTGTAACAAGCCTGAAATTTCGAAATGTTGATCAGAACTGAGTAGAAAAAAAAATAATTTCAATTTCTTTATTTTCTCAAAATTAAAAAAAAATGGGGTTTGGAAATTGACAACGCTGAGCACAAACTCAAAAATAAAATGTTCTATGTAATTTTGTAGGTAATGGACCAATCTATGCATATTTCAAGTTTGAAGTCATTTCCCAAAAAATTCTGAAAGTTGAAATGAAAATTGTCAAACATGGATTTTGAAAATTCTGAAAGAATGACTACAGACACCACCGAAAACACAGAAAACAACGTTTTAGAAGGCAAAAAAGCTACAGTTTGGTGTTTATTAGTGGAAAATCGGCTGAAATTCCGAAAAATTTTTATGTTTATTTTTAGGTGGGGCTGAAAATGGGGACCAGCCCCAGCCAAATATTGGATCCTCCCCTAATAAGGGTGGTTCATTTCCCTAAAAGGGAAAGTTATATCTTTCCCTATGTTTCATTACTTTCTTGATCGTTCTCATATTCGGGTCTGTGCGAATGCATATAAAGGACGTCGAAGGTAGACCGTATCCATTCACAGACGGGACACTCATTGTGTAAAGTTTCATATTAGAAAAAAGCATACGCTTTAACTATAATATGATGGACTATTTTTTTTAAGAGAGTTGAAAATCTACCCTATATGCTGTTAGATAACCTTCCTAGAAATAAGGATAGTGTTAAGATTATATATACAAGTGATGTAATAAAGTTATATTACTTCATTCATTTAGCTTACTCTCGCGTGTAAAGAATAAGTGAAAGACAGAAGCTCCGCTAATAATGTATAACTATAAGGTATTCGTTGGAGCGAGATTACAAAGAGGGCATGGACTGGGTGGATTTTTCTCTAGATTATGTAGAATCGCAATGCCTCTATTTAGAAGAGGAGTAAATATATAGATAAAAAGCTAATGCGAACAGGGTGCATACGTTACAAGATGTGCCGCTGGATTATTCTCCTCGGTCCTTAAAAGGCGAATTACAGATGTGTCAGATCGAGATGTTGGATGATGTAAAGAGCAAAAATAAGACGCAAGATGACTGGTCAAGACAACATGCGTCTCAACTGTGGCGCTAAGAAAAGCCTAAGACTAAAAGACCTCTAAAGAAAAATGCAATGATGTATTTGCTCTTTAATTACTAACTGGCATCCTTTTACATAAATACATCATCTGCATCAGCATTAAGGAAGCTAAATTACACACTCTGTTCATTTATACGATCAGCAACCATAACATCAGTGCTTTCCCCTCCAGTCCTTTTGTCCAGCTGTTCGTAAGAGTGAAGCTGGACCTCTTCTCCATGAACCCCACCCAGATAGTGTAAGTGAAACCAATTTCATCAGCATCAAACCCCAATACCTCAATTACCTCACCGATTGCCCTCTCTATTAATATAACAGGTACTGTCTGATCACTATTCAGAACATCCATCGTTTTTTAATATCAGGAACCGAATGACGAAACCCGATGGTAAAACCTTCTTCATTCTGAGATCACATAGTATAAACACCGGAATCCAATTTCCTGTAAACTTGTTTTAATCAATTTGAAGTGTATCTCAATGAAACTTCAAATAGGTGCGTTAGCTTTGCAAATTATCCCTTATAGAATTATATAGAAATTTCATTAAATATTCGCCAATGATGCTAAAAGAGTCTTAATCCTCCAGTCATCAGTTATAGTTCAAAGCAAAGAGGCTGCACAATAGATAAAGCGGTAAAGTCACAAGGAACCCATAATGAGTTTTACGGAAGCTTAACGGTACATCTTTTCTCAAAAAGACTTATTCTAAACGTGCTGTACGATACTAATTCGTTAGCACGTTTAAATCCTAATTCGCTCTTAAATAAAACGTAATTGGTGCAGCGGCTGTATATCTGAACTGTTTAAAGTTGTTAGAGGGCCCTAGATAAAGTGAATTACTACCCCAGAGACATTTGGAAATCGAAAAATCTCTTTTGAACACTGCAGCAAAGTATCCTTTCAAAAAGTCACCCTATCAATTCGCCCCTTTCGGACTTAGAGGTATCAGTCTACATGTAAATCGGTTCAGCCTTTACGAACTAGAACTTGAAATGTTTGTACCAATGGATCGCAATTTCTCTATGCTCTTGACCTTTTACGAATCTAATAGCTAATACTGTTTCATGCAATGACAGCGGGAGAGGAACTAGACTTGGAATACGCTAAGATAGTAATTTATATGCTTAACGATCTACCGCAGACATTTCAGCTTTGTAACGCTAATTTTAAACATTTGAGACAAGGGCGACATTTGGGTTAAGTTCTCTCCTTTAGTGGAAGCTTACACATCACCCATCACTGTCCTGGTTTACTGGAACATCCTCAGCTCATTGAAATTGACAGAATACGCAACGTTATTTTGAATTGTTAAAGATGAATGGAAGAAGAAATAAAAACTGTTTAAAACGAACCTTCGATTTATTGGGGTTTTTCGCTATTAATGGAAGTAGGATCTGTGCAACTAGAGAAGGTACTGGTTTTCGTGTCAACACTTTCACATCGTCACACTTAACACCAGGAGGAATTGGATTTCTTTCTATAGGATAAAAAGGGTGCTGTTCATGCTGATTGATTCTTTGGATTTAATATTTATAGTGAATATGCAATATCTTTCACTTTTTAAACATAATAATGTAAATTAATAGGTTAGGCCTTAACCCTGTTCAACATCATAATCTAATTTATGTGGAGTATATTCTATTTATTTCATCATATGTTTCTTAAATAATGTATGTTTTAATAAACTTGTTAATATATTTGATGCTAAAAATTTGTATGCCAATGACTATACTAGTTTCTAATTATGCAATAAATGCTTTAAAAATTGAAATACTTGATTTTACTACCCTGAAAATCTTATATATCATATATATTATATATATAATATATATTATTATATATATATATATATATATATATATATATATATATATTATATTATATATATTAATATATATATATATTATATTATATATATATATATATATGATATATATATATATAATAATTATATATATATATTATTATATAATATAATATATTATTATAAATTATATATTTATATATATATTAATAATATATATATATATATCCCAGAATTAAATGTATATAGACTTGAAAAGTTAAAGTTTCAGGAAATTTCACATTGTATATAAAGCTGAAAAGATAAAGTTTTCAGGAAAATTCATGTTTATAGAGTCATGAAACTATAAAGGTAACTGGATACAAGTCCGTGAATATGATTTTCAGAAATTTCAGTTGAGAACCAACCTTTGGAGCCATAGCTGTGTTTGTAATGCATTTTAAAAAATGTATATCTATAGTACTTATAACATATTGAAAGGTGTTGGTTTATTTTAAAAACCTGGTATACATGTGTTAACTACAATTCATATTTTTCGACTAAGCATCCTTACACTTCACGTGATCCATCCAGAATGCGCATTGTATGTGCATCTGATAATGTTCATGGGAACAGAATAAGAGCATCAGCTGCTATGAAAGAGGGACACAAGATTACATACTTCAATATAACATTAAGGTATAATAATATGATACCTATACTGGATGGGCATATATAGAAAATTACGGAGATGAATATTGTGTATAAAACATTTATAGTCAATGTGCAACGGTTGAAAATAAAGATACCACTCCCTATTTATCTAAAAATTTCATCCAAGATACGTACTTTAGCCGATCAAGATCTGATGACACGTTCAAAGAAGGGATAATAAATTATATAACAAAACTATAAGAAATGAAATATCTGGAGAATATGTTACATTTCCACGTAGGGCTCATCAAAATGTTTGTATTTGGAGAAGAAGTTTTATTATACATGTACACGCATTTGTAAAATTTACTAATATTGTAATTATGTGATAAATTTTTTTGAGTAAAAAACTATTTTCATATCAGCTATATAAAGATGAAGTATATATATTATATATATATTATATATATATATAAATATTAATTATATATATATAATATATATATAATTATATATATTATATATATATATATTTATATATAATATATATATATATTTATATATATATATATTATATATATATATATATAATATATATATTATATATATATTAATATATAATATATATATATTATATTATATATATATATTATAATATATATATATATATTATTATATATATATATTAATTATATATATATATATATATATATATATTATATATATATATATATATAATATATAATATATATATATATATATATATATATATATATATATATATATATTATACTATATATATTATATATAATATATATAATATATATATTATATACTATTATATAATATATTATATATTATATTATATATATATATATATATATTATATATTATATATATATATACCAGAATGTGTGTTTTGGATAGATTTGAAACAGTAACCCCAGAGTAAGGCAATAAAGCGTAAAGACAAAAGCGCATAAGCCGGGGTAAGGAGAGGATTCCCTCTGGAGCTTTTGCGCTACTGCCTTAGTTGATTATAGCTTTATGGTCGAAAAAAACGTTTTTTTATTACAAAAAATTTAACAGTGAACCAAGGTTTTCTATAAATAAAAATTAAAAAAGTTTAAGTATAAAATAAAATGGCTGCCTTATAGTGTAGAAAACGGATTACTTGAAAAGATAATATTTTATTAAAAACACTTTATTTAAAAAAAATTTACATTAACGTCACAACTACGAAATATTTTTAGCGTTCGCGCGGTAATATTGCGCTGCAGGGGGCCCGTTCGTTCTCCAAGCCGGGAGCGCGGCTGAAGGAGCAGGCACCTTCGCATTTGGTCTTGTCATCCTGTAATCGTTCAGAGAGTTGACACCGTAATTCATCTTACTTCGTCTTCCTAACCACTTTTTCTTCTTTTTTCAGGGAGGGGTTCTCAGACTCATTTGAGAGTTTTGAGAACCTCAAAATTGAGATCTATGTTATTAAAAAACATAAATAAGTGCACAATTCAAGGGTGTTCAAGACAATGCTTACTAATTTCGGCACCCACACCGGTTCAATCACCGGTGTCGTACCCTACACCTACAATCACTCATCTGATTCCCCATACGAGACTTCTTTTTTCGTTCTGCTTCTTCTTCTTTTCCTACCTCCATCTTTCTTCGTCTTCTTCTAAGCTTTTCTTTTTTTTCAGATGGGACACCCCTTAAAGGGGAACCTCAAACTCATTTTGGGTTTTGAAACCCTCAAAAATAAGTTCTACACCTTTGAAAACATAGATGTAGACACCTCATTTGTCCTAATATGTGACTGGAGCCAGAATTCCAATCTGGCTCCGCCGCCACCAGCTCCGGCTCATATGATACGCCAGTTATTTTGACATCACCATTCTATTTCATTCATTTTCTTCTATACGTTCACAAAATTTCAGCTTTCTAAGTTCATTTTGAGGTTTTGGGGGGCGTGGACCCAAACCCCTTGGACGTAGCGGCTTGAACATTGATGTGCGATGTTTGCCAACATATAAGAGGTATGCCAAATTTGAATAACCCGATCGATATATTTTAACCCACTCGTTGCTGAGATAAGTTAATTATGTTTATCCAATCTGGTCACAATCGGCTCCGGCTCCGCTCCGGCTCGCTCCGCTCGGCCTAATAGTTTTGCCATTTAATTTAACATCACCATTCTCTATCATTTATTCTCCTCTATACGCTCAACAAATTTCAGCCTTCTAAGTCCATTTTTAGGTTTTTGGGAAGGGGACTCCCACCACTCTTGGACTGTAAGGCATGAAACATGGATGCAACGGATGTTGACACATATAAAGGCATGCCACGTTTGAAAAAAGACTACGATTCCTTAACACTCCGCTGGCTAAGGTTATGGTATTTGGTTTCAATCGAACGTCGATTTGAAACCAAATAAATGACCCCACGCTGGGGACATGGGGACTCTGGCGTTCGGGAAAGTAACCACGGGAATATTATTTTTTGGATGTCCTACCCCTGTTTGACACCCGTCATGAAGGTCATTTTTGACGAAGGAAGCCAGCCACGAAAAGAGAGTATGTTGGTGGCGTCTAAAACCGTAACGGATGAAACGCCCCGCTCGGAAAATACCTGCAATTGACTCAGCATTCCGCAAAACATGCTAGTCCAACACCTGAGCCTCGGCTTCGTAGTTTCCAGAACAAAAATGTTGCACAGGTGCATTAGAAAAGAGGGTGGGGGTAATATCTAATACTAATTCATACTAGGAGTGACTCGATTCCATCGTGAACCGCAGGAATCGATTCAGCAGTGTCGATTATGTACTAATTGACACCATATGGGTATATCCGTCCCATACGATATTGCATTAGAAGGCTAGAAAAGGTCGTGCGGGGTACTAACTTATAGGAGGAAGCATCCTAGCACCTAATCATATACACCAATCGAATCCCCATACATTAAAACATAGGGGTAGACACCAATATTGGGTGTACTCTATGATGTAGGTTACGGTTACTAGAAGTGTTAGAAAAAGGGGGCGGGGGACTAACTCATAGTAGGATGCATTCTAGCACCTTCTAATACACACCATTGACTCCATATTATACAAGGGGTAGACACTAATATTAGGTCTTTTCTATGACGTAGGTCACGCTTACTAGAAGTGCTAGAACCAGCTGTGCCAGCTTGTTCTAGCTTCTAGCCGTCATTCCAAATCTGTCCCATACTACTGAAGTAACGTTGAAGTCCCAAATGTTTAATACTACTCCTTTATACAAAAGCATATAAGCCTTATTTTGAAATTAAACTTTGTGATCCAAGATAATCTTGGGCACCTCATATTTGCTGTGCGTCCTATGTAACATTACTCAGTGGTTGGCTTAATGGACAGTCCAGACATATGCCATTTGCAATTCCAATGGTATGGAGGGAACCAAAGGATCACGCAATGGACTGTTTTTTTTGCATTACAAATTGCTGGAATAACAATCAACACAAGAGACCATTAAAAATCCTACCTTCGGCTATTGGGCCTGTTCCTCACAGCGAAGAGCTTCTTATCCCTGCACCACCTGAAAATGTGAATCGACTCGTAATGACATGATGAGAAGGAAGCTTTGCATTTACGTTCAGAAAATGACGACTTTGAAGACTTGAATTTGATGGCAATGTAACAGAACCTCATAGAACTTAATCAGCATCGAACTCAATGACCAGTTTGCGACTATCATTGTAATAAACAGGCAAAACTATTGAATCATAGATTAAGGTTGGAATCTCCTTGAGAAAGGCTCTACAATTTTCCTCTTATCGGAGATGGCCGAATGAAGATTCCGACGCTTTTTTCTTGGAGAGACGGCATTTAGTGTATTGTACTGGATGTTGATTCATTAACTGAGATATTAATGAGACAGCCTATGTCTAGGAATGGAGAATGTTATAATTCTTTACAGTTTAAAAGCAGTGCTTCATAATGGAAATGGGAAATCTTCGACTCCTACTCTGCCTATGGAGACCATATGAAAGAGACTACGACAATGAAAATTTTGGCTAATCAAAATACATATCGAACAGAATTCTTGGAATTATACGGTGATTTTAAAGTTATAGCACTTTTGTTAGGTCTCCAACAAGGATATCCTAAATTTTGTTGTTTCCTATGCGAGTGGGGTAGCAGAGATCGCAAAAGTAATTTGTTTCAAGAAGTAATGGCCTAAAGAAATCTAATAACTGGAAATAAAATGTAATTTTTCAACCACTTGTGAAAGGAGATTTTACTCTCCATCAGCGGGATTCGAAACTGGACTCCACGTCGCTGAGTTAACAGTAACCGGTCTCTCTAATCACTAGACCATCTACGTTATATCTTCCTCCTTTGCACATCAAACTCGGGTTAATGAAAATTTTTGTAAAAGCGATGGATAAAAGTGGTCCAGGGTTCCTATACGTAAATAAGAAATTCCCTAGGATCAGTGAGG
>JABUQX010008218.1:27500-33673 GCA_015478945.1 Trachelipus rathkii
ATGCATTAGACATTACACCTCTTCACTTCAACAACACAGTTGAAACCCATCAGAATCCTATATTTGTGGAACGAATCATTATCTTTTCAGCAACCTCTACCTCATAGCTTATATGATCCTAAAGTTGATCAGATAACCAATTACCAGAAAGAAGAAGTGTATAGGATATTAAATTCAGACATTAACATGCCATGAGAAGCGCATCTTATACCAAAGATGCCATACAATTGAATAGAGTCTTAAAGACTTGCCATCTAAACATCCATCCACTACGTAACCCGCTAGTCCGAGTGTAGATATATCAATGAAATAAAACTTGGATGAAAAATTGAAGATAGATTTAAAAAACTATCCTAGAGAAAGCTTTTCTATTAGAGAGCGTAAATCAGGAATAGCTTTTAATATAATTATTTTAAAATATTAGTATCTTTGAATGAAGCAGGGCAGATCGTATTTGATGATGAAATAGTTAACAGATCTCAAATATGTGGATTTGATAGCTGATCTCTCACGTAACTGGAAAGGTCCTGTAAAAGGATGGAATGAGATCAAACAAGAAAACTTCCCAGACCCTATTATTTCCCAGAACTTTAATCTTAAATACACAACGATTAGCAGACTTGGATAATTTCCCAAAGATGTCCAAACCTGATTCAAGCCCGCTCACGTCACTGTCTTACGCTTCAGAATAATTTAAACGTGTTTACCAAGAGGAAAATAAGAAAAACACATTAATAATAAACCCTAAGTTGGATTAAATCGGAAATTAATGTATATCATATATATATATATATATATTAATATATATTATATATATAGTATAATATATATATATATATATATATATTATATATATATATATATATATAATTATAATATAAATATATTATATATAATAAATATATATATATATATATATATATATATATATATATATTTATATTAGTATATATATATATATATTATAATATATATACTATATAATATAATATATATACTATATATATATATAATATTATATATATATATATATATATATATATATATATATTATATAATATATATATATATATATAATATATATATTAATATATATATATATATATATATATATATATATATATATTATATATATATATATATAATATATATGATTATAATATATATAAGCGGCTCTACATGCGCCCAGTAGTTCAACAATGGAGGCAGGAGGTGGTTTAATAAGTATTACTTCAATCTGAGGAACCAAATAGTTTTTGGGGTTCACTAGTTTTGCTTTAAGGTATTGCCGATATGTTGAGCAAAAAAAGAAGTTAAAACATAATTTAGAGGTTCGAAGAGCATTTCCTCTACAAAACTGTAAGCGAAAAAATTTCCTACAACGAAAACCCTATCTCCGCAGCCCGATAGTGTAAGGCAGTTAGATTTATCGGAAATGATTTAATATAGTTCTTATAATGAAGGATTTCAATAACATTACTTTTTACTATTGACGTATTCTCCTAGAAGTACTTGTGTGGTTGAAAACCCTTAAAAGTAAAAGGGATCATGCTACAGTATGCGCGGCAAGTACTGAAATTAATAGAGGCTGAACGTAAGGCCCCTAAAACGATCTGGACAGGAATGGAATTCAAGGGTCAAGAGTTTCAGGAGCTGACTTGGGAGTATGGTATATAAGCTTTTACAATACATTTTCCGTAAACAAAACGGCTATAGTTGAAAGAGTCCAACGGTTCTATTAAAGAACGCATGCATAGGTATATTTTACTAAAATGAATACTTCTTAAATTATTGATATATCTGGACGATCTAGCTTATTCTTAAAACAGATCTTACCATAGAACTATAAAAGGGTGATTTTATAAATGTCAAAAACTAGAGGCCAACGATAGGTCTTATGAAAACAAGAAAACAAATATAAAGATATATTCAGGAATAAAGGTACAACGATTTAATTTGTAAGAGGTATACACCGAACAGGAAGAAAGATTCAGAAAGGTATGAAGCGGATGGAACTAAAGTTTTAAAGTGCACAATATCCACCCATTCCGTCGTGATAGTTTAAATTTATATTATCTGGAGGATTTAAATGGTGAAAAAAAAAAAGAGGGTTCTATAAACAGGAAATACAAAAAAGTAAGGTTCAACACTGTAACTCATGAATATAAAATTGAAAGAATATATTAGCAACAAGAGGTAAAGGAAAAAATAAGCAGCTACTTGTGAAATGGTGGGATATCCGAACGAATTTAACACCTATATAAAAGCAAGAAATTAAGAATTATTAATCAGTTGTCATTATAATCATAAAGGTTGAAAATGACTCTTTCCCTCTACCGTCTTCAGCCTCTTTGAATTTACATCCTGATAATAAACTCTAGGATTTTACAACTGTGTTAATGAATCCTATAAAACTTGAAAGAGAGGTATACGAGAAGTAGGATTATGTGAAATAATATTAAATACGGACATAGAAAATGATTTTACCTCAAAAACTACATCTGGATGGTGTTGTACAGAAGTGTAGAATGTGGTGAAACTATATTACAAGTGCAAGGTACTCGTGATCTGAAAAGGACTACAATTGGGACAAAGCTGAATACGACTACATTTGGTACAAAAGAATACTTTTTTGGAATTTGAGTTTCTGCGGAAGGCTATTTTAAAAATCGGTACCTGCTATTTTTAGTTATTTAACGATCTCTTTCATATGAGTATTATGTGTAAGGTTTGTAACAAACACTGATATGCGTCTTATAAAAAGAAGTAAATTAATATCTTTAAAAATAAGAAGTATTTGCAAATTTTCGAGATTGGTAATATATAGTTACCTTACAGATCACTTTATGGTTACCGGAAGCATATCCGTAAACGGTATGGGGAGCTGGATATACTTCATGATATCCCTCCTATGTTGAAGAGGGTTATACTATCTTTGGAGAATAACCCCATGACTCCGCATGAACAAAAAGATGAAGCACAACCGAGACTTGCATTATACATGTACCTTCCCATCCGGAGATGCTCAAACCACCCAGGTATCGGCTTTATCGTAATAATACAAATATGTAAATCATGTAGGTATACTAACAGCTCCTTTATTAAGAGTAGTATATTTTCCCAAAAGAGAGTAAAGTTATAACATTCTAATGTTCATTATATACCTCTGAATAGATCAAATTTAGAACCTGTACGCTTGTCAATATAAAAGATGTATGAAAGAAATCCCTTCCCTTTACAATACGGCGCCATTGGTTGTGGCCAAAGTTTCAATTAGAAAGAAACAGATGCTGTAACTACAGCATAACGGAATATATATATAAGAGGTGTAGTCAGTTATATTTTTTTTCATTCATTAACATAACTCTCACAGTGCAAAGATAGTATAAAGAAAGAAGCTCCTGTAAATAATGGAACGAAAGAAAGGGTATTCCAAGAGGATCAAAAAATGCATGAGAGGGGTAATGGTCTGGGTGGATTTTTTACCAAGTTATGGAGAAGCGCAAGGCCTCTACTCAGGAAAGGTGGGGAAAAATATTAGGTAAAAAAGCCCTAAGAACAAGGGTTTTTTTTTTTTTTGCAATACTTGAAACAAGTATGGACAAATGAGATACACCTCGTTGCATGCATTAAAAAAGACGTATTGCCGATGTTCAGATGAGAATGTTGGTTGAATGTAAGCTAATTAGGACCGTAAAAAATGTCAGGTCAGTCAAAGGTCGAGGGACCAAGAAAAATGGTCATAAAAGAATAAACGCCTATGCGCGAAAAACCTTCTAGAAGAAAATGTATTGATGGTTAATTTGCTATTTATTACTAACTGTTAACTTTTTATATCGAGAATGTGATAACTGTATATAAGTTAATGTTTTTCATGAAAAGTTCATATACGACCAGAACTCGCGCATGACAAGATGCATTTCCTTCATCCTTCTAGTCTTGATTGTTGTAAGAGTGAATTGGATCTCTTCTTCATGAACCCTACACAGATTAGCGTAAGCGAATCCAACTTTATCAGTATTAATCCTATGCATTCAATTACCAATACAGATGTTCCTCAACGAGTTTCAATTTCCCAGGCACTTCTGATTCATACCTAGATACATCTAATGTGTTTTATATGTAAAAACGAAATTGACAAAACCTAATGGTACAGATCTTCCTTCGGGTGATGACCATATAGTTATACAGAATCAAATTTCTTGTATACATGTTTCACTCAGGTTTGAAGTCTATCTTAACGGGACTTCACTAGGTGCATCAGCGGCTAATTAAATCCTTATAGAAGGCTATTATAAGAGCATTTGTAATTAATTCAAGACGACGCTAAACAATCTCCTCTCCAATCATGTGGTTTTTTATAGTTTCAAAGATGAGGTGCACAATATAGATAAGCAGCTAAAAGTTATAAATAATACTTATGAATTTTACGGTTGATTAAATGGCGATATCTTCTCTCAAAAAGACTCATCTACCATCTGTAGATACTAGAATCCTTTACAACCCGATCAAACCTAAATTCCTCTTAAATAATAAAAAGTAAGCCTACATGCTACGGCTGTATGTCCAGAACCTGTTTTCAAACTGTTGGAGGCCTATCTCTAATGTAAGAAACAGTTGAAATTATCAACCACAGCACATTTGGAAATTGGAAAAAGTCGCCTTTTAATACTACAGCAAAGTATCCTATTAAGAGAGTTGAACACCAAAGATATTTATTTCCAGCTCAAGGATTATCGAGTATCATTATCCCTAACATTGTGAACGAAAATTTACCACAGAAAGTAATAATAGGAATTGTGGAACATGAAGCTTACTCAGGGAATTATAAGAAGTCACCCTATAAATTCACACCTTTCGGACTTAGGGGATGCGTTTACATGGTGAATGGACTTCCTCCGGACGTGATTATGAAACTGTTAATATCAATGGAGACTATCTCCTCTTGTATACGCTCCTTCTTTATACACTGTAATAGCCAAACGTATCACATGTAATAAAGTGGGACAGGTTTTAAAAATCTTGAAGAATATAACGCAAAAGAATAGTAATTTATATGCCTATAATCTCACAACCAACCTTTCAGCTTGTAACGCTATCATTTAAACATTTTGAAAAGCACATTAGGACTAAGATCTCTCTTTTGGATCAAAGCCACAATCGACCACACTAGTATCGTTGGTTTATCTTGAACATCCTCAGCTCATTGAAAGTTGACAGAGTAACGCAAACGTGCTTTTTGAATTTATTAATGAATGAATGACACGAGGAAAATAAAAATCGGTGCTTTAAAAAATGCAAATCCCTCGCTTTTTAGGGTGTTTGCTATAATGAAGTAGACATGTAAGCTGGAGAAGGATACCTGCTTCATATTCAATACATCACCTCGTCACATCACCTCAACTGGTCATTTGATTTCCGTTTATAGAGCAAAACCGATACTGTTCAACATATTGATTCTTTGAACTTAAAAATTATATTGAATAATCATTATATTATTTTTGATCTATTTTTATAAATAATAATATAATAATGTAAGTTACTGTAAAACTAATGTCATACCCTTTCAATTCAATATTCCCTAATTCTAATTTTATTGGAGTCTATTGTATTATTTCATGATCTGCTTTTTAATCAATGTATTTTGGCGCATACTTGTTTGATTGATCTTGATGCTAAAAAATTGTAATGGTAATGATTTTATATTTTAATAATTATGTAAAATATGCTTTAAAATGAAAGTTGAACTTTTGTTATCGATTGAAAGCTTTGTATTTTCTATAACATAAAATGTTTTAATAAAATTTTCGTACAATTGTAGTAAATAAAATTGATTAATAATAGACACACACTGCGTGTGTTTTTCTTAACCAATTACAATTTTAAAACTTTATAAATAAAAAGTATTAACAAAAAATAAAATAAGAAACAATTTTAAAAAAACAATAAGAATAAAGAACAATATAGAAACATAAATGAAATAAATAGATGAGTTAAAGCAGTAAAGCAAGTAAAAACAAAAGCCTACTAAGCCCTTTGTTGCTAGGCAACAGCGTTATTGATTTACTGTTTACTGTTTAAGGTAATGTTAATGTATAATACATATTATTATATAATGAGTTAAGCACGTAAGCGTAAAACAAAGCCTACTAATCTTTTGTTGCTAGGCAAAC
>JABUQX010008219.1:5000-17500 GCA_015478945.1 Trachelipus rathkii
TTCACAAGGTGAAGACGACCCAAAACGTGAGAATTCTTGTTCCAGATAGCGAGATAGAATCGGCAAAGGTTAAGAACGAGAGGCAATTCTAAGAAGTAAGGAGACGGGACGGCAGAATTAAAATTAGTTGAAGAATGAAGGTTCGAGTCATCTCGGCATATGATTGAATAGAGTTAGATGTGGGCAGCGTGAGAAGATGCATTAATTGAAAGAGGAATAAGTAAGGAGACAAGACCGAGAACCCTGAGACATCAACAATGTGACAGAAAAAGAATGAAGGAAGTCGCCCAATCCAGTGCAGGTGATGTGGAAACAAAGGCGTATCCACCAAATGTAAGTTTTTAACATTGTGTGAAGAATAAGAAAAGACCTTTTCGGCTAACATTGACAGTTGATATATGGGGTCATTAGAAAGAAAGTCAACCAGGATAATTGATTAAAACCAGATGGCCTGAAGACAGAGGTCATCCTGGGAAAAATTTAAAGAAAGGCGGGCCGATTCCCACGCCTATATAAAGGAACCTAATTGGATTAGAGGCCTTTTGTTTCAACCTAATTGGTTCACAGAATTTCCTCTCTTCTATGCCGTAGGCCAGTCTATAGAGTGGGCGTGGCTTAATCCTGAGCGCGGATTGGCCACTTCAAATCTGAAAGCGGTTCCCGCCTTTTATTGGGTGAATGGGTACGAGGGGAGGAGCTTAAACTTGCCCAATTTTATCGAAAAAGTAAGGTTTTTCAGTCTTTTACCAGAGCTTGGAAAGGGAGGATGTTGAATTTTTCTCCTCTTAAGTTGAAGTTTAGTCCGCTTTTGTGTTGAAGTTTGTATTCGTGAACGCGAACTTGCTTTGAAAATGCGTTTTGTGTTTATAATTAGATGTTAATTTTGGTTCGATAAACGTGTGTTCATAGTTGGTTTTTGTTGTATTTTTTGTGTAAAATATGTTAAACAAGATCCCTTTTTTTTTGTGTGTTTAGTGTCTAATTCTTTGGATTTTTGTTCGAAGATGAAAATGAAGTTTTGTTTTTAACATATTAGTTTATTTTGTATTGTTTGTGTAAATAGGTTAAACAAAACTCTTTTTTGTGTTTGACGTCTAATCTTTGGATTTTGTGCGATGATGAAATGAAGTTTTGTTTTTAGCAAGATTAGTTGCATTTTGGAGTCAGGGAATCTGTGATCCTAATCTGGATTTTGTGTATTGTTTTTTTTTTTGTGTTACATAGTGTTATGAAAAGGTCTTTTTGTTGTTGTTGATTCTGTTGCCTATTTTGGACTCGTTGAGGTTGATTTTTAGATAAAAAAAGGAAAAGCAGAGTGAATCTTGAAGCAGTAGGATTGCTTCTGTGACTATGTATGATCGTGAGTGCCTTTGTAACCTTGGGTGGAAAGGTTTTAGTTTATGAATGCCCCTCCTTTTTCGTTGTTGTCGTTTTCTATTAATTTTGTGCAGTATGGGGTGGTGTTTCCTATAGCGTTTTAAAGGGTGGCTTTAGGTGTTGAATAGCTAACCGTGGTTGTGTGGACTCCTTATTTATTATGTGTGGGCTCTCTGATTGTATATGTGTTTTATGGCGAATATTAGCTAACGAGGGAAATGAATTCTGCATTTATGCCTGTTAATATGGAAGGATAATGGCAGCTCTCGTATCATGTCCCTTTACGTCGTTGTCCGTTGGGTGGAAGCGTGGTAGGTTTGAATCATCGACTCTTCCCTTCTGGGCTGGTGCTGTAATGTAGCCATGAAAATTGATAATGGTAAGTTACCTGTTATGTTTTTGTTGTTTTAGCTAGGTTAGCAAGGTCGCGCCATTATTAGAATAACCGAGCGGCATATTTTACCTGACGAGCGGAACACGTCCATCCTACCGGATTGAGAGACAGCGAGGAAGGAGAGTTGATTTGAAAGGGGGAATTTATTAGCCGATTCTGTGGATTTAGTACCGTGTAATCGTTGGGTGCCGGCTCATTGCTCAGTGATGTTAAGAATGAGTACGGGTTCTGAGCGCTTTGGTATAGAAGGCTTATGTTGGGTGTTGATTGGGAGTGTGAATGTAACGATCGACGCAGCTCTAGCACGCTGGTGCATAGGGAGTCTTGTTTGAAGATACTGCAACTAAGTTATGATTACGACACACTCTACAAACAGCTTTCAAGACACAGTAGTGCTAGTGATTAGTGATTAAAAGCGCCCGTCTAAGTTGTTTAACCATACATCAGCACCTACTAACGCACGGACTTTTTTCATCACGTATTATTCATACACTGTCATTTCGCACTTTTTGCATGTCAACTCACTTAGCTATACTCCTCCTTAAAGAGGGCTATCCAGCGACAGCGGGTCGTGCAGAGCCGCTCGGCCCTCACGGCACTGTAGGCGACCCCGCTGCGTTGCCTGGGCAACGGTTGGAACTGATAATCGTCCCTGCCGGGGCATCTGGTCTAAGCCGGCTTCTCTCTGGCTAAGTACAGGAAGGTGGGCCGAGTGGTGTCAATTTGATGTATGTATACGAGTGTCTGTGTAACCTGGTTATTCTTTTATTGGGCTAATGTCGGCTCACTCTCCCATTCTTGAGGATAGTGAGACGGAATGAGGGATTGGGGGACGTGATAGCGAGGAGGGGGCGATAGGACACGCACTGAGGCTATCGAATGTGTGATTCGCTACCGGGTTTTTCTCGCCCTACAAACGAATTGGTCTCGTCGGTAACGGAATCGGTGACTACAACGTCCAAAAGTAGAGTTAATATCAAATTTGGTATCGAAACATTTAGGAACATTGCTTGTCATCACACATTTACTTAATAGCATGCATTATATCTATATTTTTTCTAGTTGCATTTCGTATTTCTTCTTGAAAATTACTATGCATATGATTCTTTGAATTGCATGAAGTGCTGTATTCTATATTTTCTGTTTGCAATTTTTGATCACTTTTAGAAAATCGCAACCAGTAATAGGATATTTGAATAGCGGCATCGAAATGTTATAATCTATTTTTCTGTTTGCAATTTTGTTCACGTTTAGTAAAATCGGCAACCAGTAATGATATTTGAATAGATGAAAGTTATCTTCTATATTTCCTGTTTGCGCAAATTTTGTTCACTTTTGAAATGCGCAACCAGTAATATGATTTTCTTGAATGGGGCATGAAGTGTTTATTCTATATTCTTCTGTTGCCATTTTTGTTCAGCTTTAGAAAATGCGGCAACAGTAATAGGTATTATTTGAAAGCATGAAAGGTATGATTTTAACTATAGTTTTCTTGTTTGTCAGTTTTCTGTTCGCACGTTTAGAAATCGCGCAGCTTGTACTGTTGACTTTTTGAATAGAACTTGAGTGTGGTTTGTGTTTTCTTCTCTTGGGGGCATTACGGCAGTGAGATTTATTTATATTCGCTTGTTAGTGGCAATCGCTACATGTTCTGTTGTAAATCATGTTTATATTCTGTTTATTTTTTTACGTTGTTTTTTTTTTTTTTTTACTTTTTATTTTTTATTGATTTTTGGGGTTTTGTATCTGGTTAACGTGGTTGGAATTTCGAGTCTGTCTGGTAGTGTAGGCGGATCCGGCGCGATGTGTACCAAGACTGAGAAGTGAGCGATGTGGTAGATAGTGTGATACAATTTTGCGCCGCTCATCTTTGATAGTTATTCTATTTATGTATTATCTTTTGTCTTGGGCGGTCGATTTTGTAGTCTTTTATTGCTGTTGTTATAATTTTTTTAGCGTTTATTTTGGCGACTGGAAACTGCGCGAGACCTTGCGTTAGGGCTTCGCTCTCCAAGAGCTCTCTCGCCATCGAGTCACAGAGAGAGGCTGGTAGGGATAGGAGATAAAGACCCTAATAGAGCGCTGCTCTCCTTGTGAGTCAGAGAACACAATTACGAAGGCTTGCTTAATAGCTGCAAATCATTTTTCCATCGTTTCTGTGTAAAATACGCGCGGGTTACGTCAGATCGCTCCTTCTACCATGGTGCTTCCAATCGAGATGATCGAAAAATTGGGGCAGGGCTTACGTCCACCTTACCAGACGAGTAGAGAACCCACGCAGGCGAGTCGCAAACAGGCGTTTGAGGAACAAAGGAGCAGACATCTGGAACCCCTCGACGAAAGGGTTCAGTAGACACGCCGATTACAGGCCTGGGTCGCGGCAGCTTCTATCTGCAAAGCGGGCCGGCCTAACAGGGGCAGCCGTACGGGGGGCTCTCTAACGCAAGAGCCACAAAGAAGTTATAATCGAGGCCGAAGCGGCAGCAGGCAGATGCTGAGGCGAGTTATTGAGGCGCTAGGTGTAGTAGCCTGGTAATGTCCGAACTTGGAGGAGTTGACGGAGCGCGGAGTCACTGAGAGCGCGTCGAACGGGGCGGAGGGATCTATGGCTTTGACGTTGGTTCAGATTTAGAAGCCTTACCTCTGAACTAGAGGAAAGGCCGGCAGCAAATCATATCAGATCTTGCTGGAACATGCAGAAGGGAGTTCTGCAAGACTATCGGGAATTGATGACATCATGACTGAAGTAACAGCTATACCGCACGCACTAAACTTTGAGCTAGATGTTGAGTAGAGGGTCGGGGCGCGGACTCTTAGGTGTAGGCTGGTATCTGTTTACTGAAGCAATGGAGTGCCGTTGTCGTCAGTACTATGAGTTTCATTTATGTTGTGCCGGTGCCAGGATAGGGGTCGAGGGGTTAGGAGCCATGGGTTATCGTCTGCGGACGAGGAGGCACAGCCCGCCCGTTTGGGGTGGACGCGGAAATTTGGAAGGGCAGAGAGAGGTGATTCGGAGAGGAGAGCTCGGCAGCTTCCCCGCTCCAGGGTTTCTCAGGGGCTGTACAGGGAGAATCAACAGACCTCCGCACTTTTATTATAAACCTCCACCAGGTCTTCGCCGCATTTTCAACGGAGTGCCTCTGGATGTTTGGTCCTATCTTGCAGTCTTTGAATCAATGGTAGAGGGTCACGGCTATAGCTCTATAGATAAGTTACATGCTCTCCTACAGAGTTTACGCGGCGACGCCAAACAAATGATTTCGGGCTTCTCCGTGAAGGGAGAAAACTATCGCATAGCCATGAACCTCCTCAAGGACAACTATGGTGACAAGTCCAAACTCATAGAGACCCTCATCATGAGACTTACTGGACTGCAGCCTCCTAAATATACCTATTCGGACCTGTTTGGATTCAAAGCCGACGTTTCCTGCTTCACAGAGTCTCTGAAGACAAAGGAGATGGTGGGTGATTGCAAGAGCTGCTCCATCATCTTAGGAACCTTGCTTTCCGTCAAATTACCCGCGGAGGTTAAAGAAAGAATTCCGTGGTCTGAAGCAAGAAAAAACTGGACCCTCGACTCAGTAATGAACCTGGTCAATCAGGCCCTTGGTTTCCTGGAAACGACAAAACCTAGCACGACCAAAACGAAGCCCAACCAGGACGCGCCAAGGAAGGATGAATCTTCGAGAGGTTGGACAGATAAACGAACGAATGGCTCCAACAGACAGAAAGCCTCCACCATATTGACTACTACCGGGACCAAACAAGCAGTCCCGAGAAACCAGACCTCAACGAAACAGGAACGGAACTCAACAAAATCGGACAGTCGAAGCTGTAGATTTTGCAAGGGACCTCACTTTCCTTCGGAGTGTCAGATGATTCCGACTCCAGAGTTGAGGAGGGCGGTGGTTGTAGCCAAAGGTTGGTGCGAGAAATGTCTGGCAGAAAACCATGCCACTGGAGATTGCCGGAATACTAAAGCTTGCTTCCGTTGTAAAGCACCAGACCATCACGTCGTGTTCTGTCCCCAGCCAACCAATCGAAATGAGGATCGCCCCCGACAGCAGCCCGACTCATCGACAGCAACACCAGGAGAAACCGCTTCGAGCCATCTGACGACACTTTACTCGGGTGGTCAAGGAGTGGCCCTCCCGTTGGCCGATTTGGCTGTCTACAAGGGAGCTGGCACCCTCACGGTGAGAACCTTATTCGACCAATGCTCCCAGAAATCCTTAGTAGCGAGATCCGTAGTTCAAAAATTGCAATGTATACCTCACACTCAGGTGGAGATCGCCATCAACGGGATCAACCGTCAGGGAACCCCGACCTTACACGACGTCGTCACCCTGAAGGCTAGAACGAAGGATGGAACAATTCCCATCACAGCTATTGTGGTGGATAACCTGCCTTCCGACATTAGGATTCCTGGCTTAGTTGACACCACTAAGATGTTACGAAGACACCGCGTTCACTTAGCGAACCCTTACCCGGACAGTGACACGGTTGTCGGAGTCGAATTACTCATTGGAGCAGACATGCTGGGGAAATTTATAAGGTCATACGAATCCCGTCTTGGCGTTAACCTCATGAAGACCAACGTGGGCGACATTATCTGGGGACCGTTACCCTTTTCCTCCGGAAACTCCGCCGCACAGGTATCGGTCGTGTCCACCTTTAGGGCAGAGATTCATTTCGCCAACGAGTTGAGGCCTGATCTCCCCTCTTGACACCAGGAGCGCCTTTCTGCTTCCTTCCAATCGGAAGATAGGGTGATGGAGGTGCCCGAAGACTCTGAATCCTCATTACCTGACACCGAAAGATCTCCGACTAACGAGACAAGTCGTCCGGCCTCCCTCCAGTTGGAGGACGGAGCGATTACGGCAGCGCCCGAGTGTTCCGAGTCATCTCAACTTCACCTCGAGCCCTCCTCGACTGACGGCCTACACCGCCTTTCCTCCCTCCAGTTGGGGGATGGCGCGATGGTGGAGGCGTCCGAGGCATCTAAACCGGTAACTCAATCTGAATGTTACTTGACCAACGTAACGCACCGCTCATCCTCCCTCCAGTTGGAGGACGGTGCGAAGACGGAGCCGCCCGAAGACTCTGAATCATCTATGCTTCCCATCGCGCGCTATTCGATTGAAGACACTCCCCGCCCGTCCTCCCTTCAGTTGGAAGATGGAGCTATGATGGGTGTGTCCGAAGTATCTGAGCAACCACATTCCCTTTCGAATCCTAGTCCTTTCCAGTCGGGGGGGACAGGAATCCCCACGCAAGATTTGGATCGACTTTGGTCCTTGTCCCAAATTGGCATCATGCCGGACGAACAATTCACCGAGGCAGAGAAAACGACACTAGAGGCCTTCGAAGAGAATTTATCATTCGAAAATGGTCGATACGTGGTATCACTGCCCTGGCGTGCCAGCCACCCCTCTCTTCCCGACAACTACGCTCTAGCTAAGAGACGTTTATATAGCGTTCTCAAGAGATTAAGAGGGGACCCCAAGCTAATGGAAAGTTACTCAGATGTTATAAAGGATCAACTGGAGAGGGGTTTCATTGAAGAGGTGACCCCTATTACTCCGATCCACCCTAAAGCCAAGTTGCACTACTTGCCCCATCATGGGGTCAGGAAGTCCTCATCCACCACAGCACTGAGACTAGTGTTCGATTGTTCTTCTAACAATCCTAGTCTTAATCAGTGCCTACACAGTGGACCTTCCCTCATCACCGACTTGACTAAGATCCTTCTGAAACTTCGGCTAAGACAGTATGCTACGTCGGCCGACATAGAGAAGGCATTTCTGGGGATACGTCTCAGGTTGGAGGACAGAGACTCTACACGCTTCCTGTGGTTGAAAGACCCTTCTGACCCCAGGAGCCCCCTAGTCACTTATCGGTTCACTTCGGTCTTGTTTGGGGCCACCTGCAGTCCGTTCTTGTTGGCTGCCTGTATTCAACACCACGTCCGAAACTCAGACACCGACTATGAAGACATAATATTAAACCAAATCTACGTGGACAACCTGTTCGGTACCTTTGACACCGAAGCAGGAGTGGAAGATTTCTTTCGTCAGTCCCGGTCCCTCTTCGAAAAGGCCGGCCTCAATTTACGAGAGTGGGTGTCCAATTGTCAAGGAGCGAACGTAAAGTTCCGGGAGAACGATGCGGCCGCCGAAGACACTACGATTAAAGTTTTGGGTATGGAATGGGATACGAACGAAGACACCATTTCGTACCCCCTCAAGGTGGTCGCCTCGGAAGCAGCTACAAAGAGAACCATTTTGCAGAACCTCGCTTCCATATTTGACCCACTGGGCATCTTGTCCCCGGTGGCTGTTCGAGGGAAGATTCTCCTGCAAAAATTATGGAAGGAGAAACTAGGTTGGGACAAGTCTATTTCCGATGAACACCGCAAGGAGTGGGTTTCAATTGCCGAACATTTGCAACGCTGTTTACAGTTAACGATACCTAGACAGCTGATCTTCGCTCGAAAGGTAGAACTACATGCCTTCTCAGACGCGTCGGGCGCGGCCTATGCCACTGCAGTGTACGCTGTATCGATGGGAGAGCACCTTCCCACCGCGAATCTTCTTATGGCAAAGGTAAAAGTTGCACCCATGAAAGAACTCACGATACCGCGTCTGGAACTAATGGGAGCCCTACTCTCATCACGAATCATCAAATTTGTCATCGACGCCTACAAAGATTCACTAGAGGTAGCTAAGATCTACTGTTGGTGCGACAGTCAGGTGGCGTTGCGATGGATATTCTCCTCCAAGCAACTCCCCCTATTCAATCAGAACAGGGTCGATGAAATTCGCAGAAACCTACCGACGGCCGAGTGGCGATACGTCCCTACCGAGGATAACCCCGCCGACGCGGCGTCTCGGGGCGTGAGCTATAAGTACGTATTCACGGACTTATGGAAGAAAGGCCCCCTTTGGCTTCCGAGCCCTTCAAATTGGCCCGTCTGGACCGAACACCCTTCTTTCGGTGAAGGGCCTACGGAGACGAACGAGGTCACAGTAGCCGCTTCCACCACCGCGGTACCGAAAGCTGCTCCCATATTTGATTTAGAACGTTACTCCTCCCTTAACAAGATCATACGGATCACCGCCTTGGTTCACAGGTTCATCGAGAACTTGAGGAAATCAAGGCAGAAGATTCCTGTGACCCGGTCCGTCTTTCGGCCCGAATTCTCCCATTTGATTTCCTTGGAGGAGAGAAGTGACGCGGAACTCTACTGGATTCGGAGGCTCCAGAGGGAACACTACCTATCCGAAGTTACGTGCCTCCGAGACTCCCTGCCTTTAACGAATCTGGTGAAGCAACTGAGCTTAACGCTAGTGGATGGAGTCCTCAGATGTGACAGGAGATTGAGCAATGCGATGATACCCTTCGACGCAAAGTTCCCTATGTTGCTGCCATCAGACTCACATCTCACCCGACTCATCATATGGCAACTTCACCAAACGAACCACCACGTTGGTATTTCAGAACTCGTGTCGATTGTCCGTCAGCGGTTCTATTTCGCTCGGATGAGGACAACGGTGAAGAAAGTGATACGCCCGTGTGGTCTTTGTAAACGTTTACAAGCTGCACATTTTCGTTCGGCGCCACTAGCTGCCTTGCCTCGTTCCCGAGTAGTAGAAAGCAAACCGTTCACGGTAATCGGAGTGGACCTCACAGGCTATTTTAATGTCAGGGTTCCTAGGAATGAAGTGACTAAAAGTTATGTGGTCTTGTTCACTTGCGCTGTGACTAGAGCGATACATCTGGAACTAGTTTTCGACAACAGCACCGAGTCATTTTTGAGAGCATTACGTCGGTTTATCGGAAGGCGAGGAACACCTTCCGTGATATACTCTGACAACGCAACGTATTTCCAAGCTGCATCCCAGCACTTAAGAGACTTGTGGGAACTGCCTTCCGTGAATTCCTAACTGGACATTCCATCACCTGGAGATTCAATCCCGCCAGAAGCAGTCATTACGGCGGATTCTTCGAACGTTTGATCGGACTGACCAAGACCCATCTTCGGAAGACCCTAAAAACCTCTCTAGTTAGCTATGAAGAGTTCAATACGGTGCTTGCGGAGGTGGAGTCTGTGGTCAACTGCCGACCCCTCACCTATGTGGGTGACGAGCTCCACTGCGAGGAGCCCCTCACTCCTTCCCACTTGTTGATGGGATACAAGCTAAATACCCTTCCTGTCCCTGAAGAATTGCTCGAACACGATGTCACCTACAGGGACCCGGTGAAAGTCAACAAAAGGTACAAATACTTGCTCTCCCTCATTGCTAAGTTTAAGTCCGCCTGGAGCAAAGATTATTTGCTCAGTCTGAAACAATCTTGGAACGTCTCTAACCGTCCAAACGTTAGGGTTGGAGACGTGGTTTTAATAGAGGACGATGGTCCGCGTTTGAGGTGGAAATTGGGCATAGTTAAGGTCCTTCACACTTCACCTGATGGATACACCCGGTCGGTGTTGCTCAGCACAAGTCGTGGTGAAATAACCCGGGCCGTTATACACTTGTACCCGCTGGAGATACACTCCAATCTATTCGATCCCACAGACCCGCTTCCACCAGTTGAAGCACCTGCAGCATTGGGCTCTCCTCCGGAGAGGCCCTCCCGACGAGCGAACGTGTTGGCTAAACAAAGGATACGGGCTATTCTTTCCGACGAACAATAGTCCTCTTCACGACACCCCCATTACCTTTCTTATATCTGTTACATGCTGTGATTACAACACGTCATTCGATAAAACGCTTTCTTACTCTCCTCCCGAACTATGATTACGAAACATTTTTTGACAAACCCTCTCGAGCATGCCCGAGGACAGTGGCTACGACGAGGCGATACCTTCGGATTTCCGGGGCATGATCGCGGGTCGGAATCCCCGTCGCCTTCGCAGGAGACCGCTTATGACCGTCGATGAGCCTCCGCTATGAGCTCGGCGTATTCCGATGAACTCCTTCTGGGTTCAATCCCCCCTTTCGCGCCGATCGGCGGGCTTGGTGGGTCCTCTTCGAAAAATGACCGACTCTGTCTACCTTGATTTTTCTTACGCTTACGATTACCCTTAAACGTAAGGGTTGTTTTAGTCAGGAGACGGGGGTAAATCCCTTGTTTTCAGTCTCCACTGAGAAAGCTATGAACGATTACCATTAGACGGGGAGTCAGGAGACGGGGGCGGACCCCCTGTCTTCAGTCTCGACCGTGAGAACCGTAGAGGTAAAACATTTTCCCTTTTGAAAATCCCTCGTCACCCATTCGGTTTCTTGTGTCGGATGGCGTGACGTGGAGGGCAACACGCCTGGTCTTCCCTCCCCGGGGTGAATGCAAGCCTCGTTGCGGAGCGGGTGGCCGTAGTTAGTTGATTTCACCTTTCCCTTCTATTCACGAAGACAGAGCGGAGAAAACGAAGCACCCACCTGACCACTCGGTTCGGTTGCGCAGAGGGGGGAGGGGCTCCGGGGGTGGGAACGGGGTATCCGGGTTGCGTGCGAACTTGTCGACGATATTAGGCGGTCTCCCTAGAAGTTGCGGGGTCCCGGGTCGTGACTCATTGCGTTCGGAAATCCTGGGTTCGGTCGAGTCGTCCACACTTCTCGGTCCTTTCGACATGGGGGCCAAGTCACACACTCCTTATTTCCGTTTCTCTCTCGCTTCTGACCTATTCATCTATGACCATCACGGGTGCGACGTCGGGGCGGGTTTCTCTGTGGGGGGAGTTTAATGTGGAAACAAAGGCGTATCCACCAAATGTAAGTTTTTAACATTGTGTGAAGAATAAGAAAAGACCTTTTCGGCTAACATTGACAGTTGATATATGGGGTCATTAGAAAGAAAGTCAACCAGGATAATTGATTAAAACCAGATGGCCTGAAGACAGAGGTCATCCTGGGAAAAATTTAAAGAAAGGCGGGCCGATTCCCACGCCTATATAAAGGAACCTAATTGGATTAGAGGCCTTTTGTTTCAACCTAATTGGTTCACAGAATTTCCTCTCTTCTATGCCGTAGGCCAGTCTATAGAGTGGGCGTGGCTTAATCCTGAGCGCGGATTGGCCACTTCAAATCTGAAAGCGGTTCCCGCCTTTTATTGGGT
Source organism: Trachelipus rathkii (assembly GCA_015478945.1). Lineage (NCBI taxonomy): Eukaryota > Metazoa > Arthropoda > Malacostraca > Isopoda > Trachelipodidae > Trachelipus > Trachelipus rathkii. The sequence continues at coordinate 16,888 of JABUQX010008219.1, forward strand.
GAATGGGTACGAGGGGAGGAGCTTAAACTTGCCCAATTTTATCGAAAAAGTAAGGTTTTTCAGTCTTTTACCAGAGCTTGGAAAGGGAGGATGTTGAATTTTTCTCCTCTTAAGTTGAAGTTTAGTTCGCTTTTTTGTTGAAGTTTGTATTCGTGAACGCGAACTTGCTTTGAAAATGCGTTTTGTGTTTATAATTAGATGTTAATTTTGGTTCGATAAACGTGTGTTCATAGTTGGTTTTTGTTGTATTTTTTGTGTAAAATATGTTAAAAACAAGAACCTTTTTTGTGTGTGTTTAGTGTCTAATTCTTTGGATTTTTGTTCGAAGATGAAAATGAAGTTTTGTTTTTAACATATTAGTTTATTTTGTATTGTTTGTGTAAATAGGTTAAACAAAACTCTTTTTTGTGTTTGACGTCTAATCTTTGGATTTTGTGCGATGATGAAATGAAGTTTTGTTTTTAGCAAATTAGTTGGATTTTGGGTTCCCGAATCTGTGATCCTATCTGGATCTTGTGGTATTGTTTTTTTGTGTAAATATGTCGAACAAAGGCCTTTTTGTTGTGTTCTGTGCCTATTTTGGACTTTGAGTTATTTTTAGATAAAAAAGAAA
>JABUQX010008219.1:27500-30000 GCA_015478945.1 Trachelipus rathkii
ACTCTCTAATACGTTCATTCCTCATTTTATCAATTCTTTTCACACCTAGCATGCCCCTAAGATGTCCCAATCTGAACACATTGAACTTTAAATCTATGCTTCTTATTCCAGACCATAGTCCTCACTACTATACATTAACAGGTAACAACATACCATCATGTAAGACCTTAGAACTCTAAAGACTTAGTCCCGCTATACTGTCACCAACGTTTTTATTGCCAACCAGCCACCCTTCCTGCATCCAAAGCATATACCTAAATATTAAACTCAGACAGCTTGTTTCCAAGCTTGCTCACCATTATACATAACTCAACTGAGGAACGTCTCCTCCAAAAACCATAAAAAACCTTTTTAAACAAACCTCTTTATCTACGTTTACTTTCAAACCTCCTTTTACAAACCTCTGCAAATCTCGTCTACCATAATCCTCTCAAACTCTTACATATTGGCCAAACAGAAACCAATTTCGCATATAATAGGTGGGCACCCTCCACTCATCTCCTTCTCCATCATCCTAACACCATTTCCTGTCACCCCCATCTCATTCCTTCATAACCCAATCCATATACCATTGAATATACAAGGAGACATAACACAACCCTGGCTCACTCCGCTATTAATACTAAACCAATCACTTTTGACAGCATTTATTCTTACACACGCCTCACCATATCGTCATACATATTTTGATTCCATTTCAGAAGCCCTACCACCACACTAATATCCTCACTAACACCTGCCATAGACTTTCCCTATTAACCCTATCAATACCCCTGTTGCGGAAAATCCATAAAACTTAAATACAATTTATTCTTCTTCTACCTCATTTTCTCTAATCATTTGCTTCAATGTAAAGATTTGATTCCACACATCACATCTACTACTTCCTAAACGCGCCTTCGTTCTTCACCAATCAGTCCTTCGTCCTCAGCGCAAATCTTTCGACCAAAATACCAATATATATCTTCCCTATAACACTCATAAACTAATTTCCCCTATACATTCCTACAAACGTTTCCCCCCCCTTTATCCTTCCCTTACCTTATATAAGGGTATATTACTGTGCTCTCCTTCAATCCCTCGGACTATCACCCATAAACGCCTTATTACACAACTTCAAGATCCAATAAATCAAAAACTTGCCTCCGTTCTTGATCATTTCACCAGTTTAATTCATCTATACCTGCCAGATTTAACTATTCCTTCAACTTTTCTCACTTCTACCCATTTTTCTCTTCTTTTGCTAATAACTTCATCCCCAAAATACCTATTCCTCTTGCACCATCAAACCCACCACACAGTCACTATTCACCTCTTCATTACTGCAATTTATTCAGATTTTCGAAGTGTTCTTCACACTCCACTCACATCCATTTCCTGTTCAGCAAAAACACCATCCCTAATTCATTTTCCTGATTCAGGTTCCCCATTATTCAATTTTTAACCTTTCGCGCTTCCTTCCAGAAGAACGTTTCCTATTCCCTTGTATGTCCCCATTGTTCTCCCTCCGTTCCAAACTGTTCATTTATCTCTTCTTTTCTCTTACGTTGCATCTTTTTAGCATTTCTTTTGTTCCTGCCTTATATAATTCCACAGCATACTTTCTTTTGAAACTTCATTCAATTCTGTTTTTAGTACATTCAACCACGCCTTTTTTTTTACTTTTAACCGCTTGCATCACTCTTCATTCCACCACTCACGTGTTAGCATTCTTACTTCCTACTTTAAGCACACCACATAATTCTTTTGCACTTGCTAATCAATTGCTTTTCAAGATTTATTTGTTTCAGCTTGTTCACCATTCAACTGATTTACTTGCGAGCGTTCTTCCATACTTATCCTTTATTACCTTGTTCAGTAAACTTCTCACTCTTAATTTTTACCCTTCTTTCCTTCCGTATCACCTTTCCTCTCGACATCCAGTCCCACTAAACTTAATTCTTACATAGAAACAAATAATGATCCCGAATAATCCCATTTCTAATAACACCTCACTGATTTTAACATCCAACATATACTTCAACTCTCCTTCTTCACCAACACAATCAATCATACTTTTCCCTTCGATACCATCTCTTACCTACACCAACTCTAGTATATTATGGATTACTCTTGTGTTTAAAGAAGTATTACTTACACACATACCTCTCTCCTCAAGAATCAATCACCTTCCTACCATTCTGATTTTCTCCCGACACCCCAACCACCTGTTATAACCCATCCTTTTTTTGATCATATATAATAATAATAATAGTATATTAGTATATATATATAGTATTATATATATATATATATATATATATATATATTATATATATATATTATATAAATATGATATATATATATATATATATTATTATTACGGTATACCACTGTATACTATATATCTGCTATTAATAGTCAATATTTAGGCCTAGAAGGGGTATTGGTAATTTAAAACACCTTTAATATACATAAAAAGAGGTAATTTTAATAAAACAAAAAAAAAACTTTGTTTTTA
>JABUQX010008219.1:40000-45000 GCA_015478945.1 Trachelipus rathkii
AAGGAAGGAAATAAGAAGAATTAAGAGTGAGAAGCTAAATGAACAAGGTAATATGGAAAAGTATTTAAGAGTGCTTGCAAATAAATTAGGTAAATGTGAACAAGATGAAATTAAACAAATCTGGACACAAATGATGGAAGCCTTTGTTAGTAGTGCAAGAGAGTATAGGAAGTAAAAATCTCAACAGTGAATGGTGGAATGAAGAGGTGAGGCAAGCGGTTAAAAGTAAAAAAGAGGTGTGGTTGAATGTGCTAAAAACAAATGATGAGGTCTCAAAAGAAAGATGTTTGAAATTATATAAGAAGAAAAAAAGGAATACTAAAAGTTGCATACGTTGGAGGAAAATGAGGCAAATGAACAATTGGGAAGAAGGATGAATGGGGACTTACAAGTTAATAGGAAGCTTTTCTGGAAGGTTTCTGGAACGAAGCGTGAAAAGTCAAGAATGATAGTAAGGGGAACCTGCATAGATTTAACAAATAGGGATGATACTTTTGTAACTGATGAAATGGATGTGAGGAGAGTGTGAAGGGAACACATCGAAAATCTGAATAATATTGGCAATAATGAAGAGGTGATAGTGAATGTGTGTCCATGGGTTTGATGGTGCAAAAAGAAATAGGTATTTTGGGAGTGAGGTAGTTAGTAGGGAAGAGGTAATGGGTACCGTGAGAAAGTTGAACAATGGCAAATCTGCAAGGATAGATGAAATTACTAGTGAAACGATCAAGAATTTAGGTGAGATGGTGATTGAATAGCTTTGGAAGTTGTGCAACAAAGCGTTTATGGAGGGTATAGTTTCGAGAGATTGAAGGATAAGAGAGATAAGGGGACTGCAGAAACTATGAGGGAATTAGTTTATTGTGTTGTAGGGAAGAGTATATGCTGGTATTTTGGTTGAAAGAGTACGTGTCGAGTGACTGAAGGACTGATTGTTGGAGAACAAGGCGAATTTACATTGAAACAAATGATAGAGAAAATGAGAGAGAAGAAAAATGAATTGTATTTAGGTTTTATGGATTTGCAACTGGCGTATGACAGGATTAAAAGGGAAGTTCAGTGGCAGATGTTAGTGATATATGCTGTTGGTGGTAACCTTCTGAATGGCAAAAGTTTGTATGACAATAATGAAGGGTGTGTAAGAATAAATGGAGTTGAAAGTAATTTGTTTAATATTAATGGCGGAGCGAGGCAGGGATGTGTTATGTCTTCTTGGTTATTTAATTTCTATATGGATGGGGTTATGAAAGAATTAGAGGTGGGGTGGCAGGGGAAGGTGTTAGAATGATGGAGAATGGAAGAGAGTGGAGGGTGCCCTGCTTATTGTTTGCGGATGATTTGGTTTTGTGTATTGAATTGAATAGAGTTTGAGAGGACTGATAGAGGGGGTTGGCAGGGTCTGTTAAAGGGAGGGTTTGAAAGTAAACGTAGATAAGAGTAAGGTTATGGTAGTGAGTGAGGAGAGTCCGTGTTGTAAAGTCATGTTAGATGGTGAACAACTGGAACAAGTATCAGAGTTTAAATAATTAGGACATATGTTAGATAAAAAGGGAATGGATGATGCAGAATGTAGTAGGAAAGTTGTGAATGGTAGGAAGGTGGCTAGTGCAATTAAATCATTGGTGGATGTAAAGGGATTGAGGCTTGAGTGCGCTGGTGTTTTACATGAGGGTGTTATTACCTGTGTTAATGTATAGTAGTGAAACTATGGTCTGGAATAAGAGGTACAGATCTAAGGTACAAAGTGCTCAGATGGACAGACAATCTTAGGGGTGTGTTAGGTGTGAGAAGAATTGATAAAAGGAGGAATGAACGCGTTAGGGAGTTGTGTGGTGTGAAGAAATGGGCAAATGAAAGAATACATGGGAGTACATTGAGATGGTTTGGTCATATGGAAAGGATGGATTATAGTCGTTGGTTAAGCGGATGTATGATGGTGAGTGTGTGCTGGGAATGAACCGGCTGGGAGACCCGAAGAAAAAGTTGTATAATCGAGAGTAAACTTGTATCGTGGTCTGTTAAAGCACCAGCCAAATACCACTTGAAACTGACAAAGAGAGGATATATAGTGAGATGTTACGTGTTGCCAAGGCGAAAAAAGAAAGGCCTTGACGACGCAGCCACCCCCAGCCCCTACATCGACCCCCCGCGCCCAACAACCACGAAATAACAGGAATGAATGGCGGGGTTTTGTGAGAGGGTATGGTTGTGGGCTTTCTCATGGGATGAACCCCCACATTGAGGAGATACCACATTGAGGGTCTGTCGCAGTCTCGTGAAACCTCAGGGTGGATTTTTCTGACTGCGACAAGTTCTCACTGGGGATTTAAAGTGGACGGTGGAAGGGGGTGAGTTTTTTTACGACTTTTGACATGCTCTTCTGCTACTTTTCTGTTCCGGTGTATGTTACGCACCTCACCTCAATCTGGCAGATTGGAGGAAGATGATCATACTATATATATATTATAATATATATATATATATAATTAATAATATTATATATATATATATATATATATATTATATATATATATATATATATATATATATATATATATATATATATATATAAATACAATGCGGATATCGAGATCAAACTGAAGAAAGGAACTTGCCAAAGGGTCGACTATTTGTAACCAACGCATTTTCACATCGTCCAAAGAAGATACAAGCGACGAAACAAACTAACCAAACTACGATGGTCAGTCTTCGACATAGCTAATTCCAATCATCACGTCCAACACCGCCATCAGTCACACACTCTTCGGAGACCTAGAACCTGAAAAAAAGAAGCACAACTGTTAACTAAGAACTGTACAATGAGTCCGATAAAGGATTATAATGGGGATCACTTATAGGTACAAAAAGACAAACAATATGATGTCCAAGAAGACATTTTCGAGGAAAATTACAGATTAAAGTAGAACTGGGCACCTAGGTCATGTGTAAAAATGAAAGACAACTAGGGTTAACCAACTGGACACTAATGGAATTTACTATTGTAATTTTTACATATGTAGGTAATTACTATAGGACAGTTAAGTTTTAACAGAAAACGTTTCAGATTGTGAAATAAAACAGTTTTTCCGTTATTTTGCGATTTCAGGACATAAGATTTCAAACCCCTCTTTTGGGAGGATTTTATAGAATAAATGAAACTAATGTTACGTATTGGTTAAATTCGGCAATAGGTAACATTTGTGACAGACGGTCACAACAGTTTTCATTAGGTTAGGTTTTCCAAGCTTAGTTAGGTTATGTTAGGTTAGTTGGGTTACCTTATGTTATCTTACTTAACATAACCTTATTCTAACCTACTCAACCAAAACTAACCTAACCTGACCTAACTTAAACTATTCTGCGTTCTAGAGCTAAATTATAGTGCAAAAATTGTTGTGACCAATTTTTGCACTATAGTTTAGCTCTAGAACACAGAATAGTTTGTCTAAGAGTAAAGGTCACAATGATCACACGTCTCACGGACGTAGTACGTAACTAATAGAAACAATAAGATATGACTCTTTGAGCTATGTTACGTAATTTGATTTTTGTGAACAACCATATGTTCCATAATCTCTTAAAGCAAAAAAAAAAAAAAAAAAAACTGGTTTCGAGCACCAGAGGTAACAAAACGAACCTTGGTAATCAAAGAACCCGATGAAATGACGACCTTTGAAAATTTGAACCAAGATGGTGGAGAAGAACACAATCATGATGTGAGCAAATGACAACAAAAAGGAAAGGTTATATTATATATATATATAGTATATATATATATATATATATTATATATATATATATATATATATATATATATATATATATATATATATATATATATATATAAGATTGTTGCTGACTCTATCAGGAGAGGAGTATACTGTTTTGGAAGGAGATTAACAAGATTCGGAATAAGAGATAAGGCGTCATAATTGGAGTAAGGACTCTGGGTTGGAATGTAGTTCAGGATGATAGAGAGGTGGAGGAAAGATGGAGAGAATATTGAGGAATTACTAAATGCGTGGAAGAGTAGTGAGGAGGAAAGAAAGAAGACAAATTAAGACTTAAGACAAAAATATCAGCGGAAGAGTTTAGAATATGTAAATGATGGCATATTACAAAGGATGAAATATGAAGCTTAGAGAAGAAGTCAAAGGAGGAAAATCTTCTGGTTAGAGTTATACAGAGTAGAAATGTTGAAAAAGGGAGGTAACATTGTCGTGGAGTGGCTGATGAGATTATTCAATGTTTGCTGGGAACGGTGCGAGGTACCACAAGATTGGCAAGACTCCTGTCTTGTACCAATTTATAAGGGTAAGGGGGACAAAAGGAGTGTTCTATTTATAGAGGTATAAGTTTATTGAATGTTGTAGGTAAAATATATGGACGAATTTTAATAGAAAATCTACAAGTATTACAGATAAACAGATTGGAGAGGAATAATGTTGTTTTAGGGATGGTCGAGGATGTGTACATCAGGTTTTTACCTCGAAAATGATGGCCGAGAAATTTTCAGAAAAGAAGAAAGATGTTTTTGCATGCTTTCTAATTTGGAAAAGGCGTATGATAGGTGCAAAGAGGAAAGTTGTGGAGAGCATTAGAAAGTTATGGAATAATATGTTTTGTTATTTAAAGGCGATTAAAGCATTTTACACGAACAGTAGAGGATGTGTTAGGATTAACAGGAAGGAAGAGGAGTGGTTTAAAGTAGGAGTGGGTCTCAGACAAGGTTGTGTTATGTCTCAATGGCTGTTTAATATCTTTTTATAGATAGTGTAGTTAAGGATATGGATAGATTTGGGAAAGGAGCTGTTATGAATCTGAATGAGGGTAATTGGGAGATAAGCGTCTTACTTTTTGCTGACGATTCTGTGTTGATTGCCGATACAAAAAAAAAACTGCGTGATTTGGTGCTTGAGTTTGAACGAGTGTGCCAAGGAAAAGGATTAAAAATTAATCCAGCTAAAAGTAAGTGATGAAAATTAGTACAAAACCCAAAG
>JABUQX010008219.1:47500-52500 GCA_015478945.1 Trachelipus rathkii
TTTGACATTTCATAATATTTTATATTTATTACTGGTTTGATTCTCCGAGGCTCAATTCATAAAAAATCATTTTTCTTATTATGATGAGTAGCTTTCTTTTATGTTGTCATAGGTATTTTTGTGGTGTTTCTCTTTAAGATGTTAGAATGCTTTACTCGGCTTATACTTATGTTGAGGCTTGAGACATTCTTATGTTGAGGGTATTCGTTGTATATCGGATTTAAGCGACGTTACATCCACTTTGAGAACATTGAAATCGGTACACTACGTTACTACTCTCACCATCCGAAAGAGCATCATGAGTAGAGAAGCACAAGTTCAGTTTCAATGGGTTATAGTAGGATTTTAATACAAGATTCTTCCCGTCTTTTATTTTAAAATGGTCGTTTAAAATTGATTATAATTTCTTTACATTCTCTCTTTTTCTGACTAATATTTTCACTTTTATAATATACTACGAATTTATCGTTTTCCGTGTTATTGATGCTATTGGTAAATAAATTATTTAAAGACTTTTTTTATCGTTTTCTCTATACTATATTGGGGAAAGTTATTGTTTATTAAATTATGTTATTCTTTTATTTTCTGTATCGAAAAGAGTCCCATCAGGCGATGTCTAAAATAGCTCGGTGAACTAGTCTTTCTGGTATTTCTCCCAGATTTTGTAATTTAGTAGAGTGAACGAGTCGAAATTCAAGTATGTTCCGTTATCTATAGATTTAACGGGTCTTATGTAGATGATATGGCCAGTGTTTTTGGACCCGTACAAAAGTTTCATTTCCAGCAACTTTACATTTTTTCAGTTTCACAATTTTGTTTTTAGGCGAGATAATATTTATTTAGGTAAGTTAAGTTAAAGTTAAGTTAAGGTTAGGTTAAGGTTAAGTTAAGGTTAAGTTAGCTGTAAAAGTACACATATTTTAAAATTTATTTTATCAGATATTAACTGATATATAAAAAAAATTGTAATATTTCATTAAAAATTGAATATAGATTTGAGTTTTTGAACTTCACAAGTTTCCTTTTTTTTTTTTTAAATATTTTTTTAATATAAAATGATGGTGCTTGATATCGTACTTTTATGACACGTCCAAAACATTGGGCATATCATGTACATAAGATCCGATTTAACAGTTAGGCACTTCTATCAATTTTTCCATCCTCTTTAATTTTAATGTTAATATCTAATAAATTAATTTCCTTTCTTTTTCAAAGGTAATTTTGAACCACTAAGATTTTCCATTTTGGATTTGAACTCTTGAACATGTTCTGGATCGTTAAATATCATAAGGTGTCGTCTAAATATCGAATATAAAAGATAGGATTGAAAGGGGCGTTTTCATTAAAATTTTGTTTTCTGTTGATGACGTGTAGAAATCTGCGAAATTTGGTCCTTAAGGTGATCCCATAGATACGCTATTTTTTTGTTTTTCCTTTAAAGTTAAAAGGTGTTTTAGTCGTACAAATATTAAGTAACCTTCTCAGTATGTCTTCTCCTATGGTAGGTGATTGTAAAATAATAATAATAATAATAATAATAATAATAATAATAATACTATAATAATAATAAATAATAATATTTAAATATTAATTCATAAATAATCAATAATGAATCTTAATATAGGCGAATATAATAATAATATAATAATAATAATAATAATTTAATATAATAGAAGGTTTATATATTGATTTCATGCTACAGAAATCAATGCATGATAGCGGAGTCCTATGGGGGTTATTTGCTCTCTAAACTGACTTCTACTCCCAGTGATTGCAAAATTCATGCGAGAGCAAGGCACCCCTTGTGATACGTGGGCGAGCCAATGGAGGTGGAATGCGAGAGGCCAACTCTCCGTTCATCTGCCGTTGTAGTACCTATAGAAAAGATATAGTGCGCCGACGTCACGTCGCAGAGATAGAGGGTCAAGAGAGTTTGAAAGTAGGGGACATTTTAATAGTCTCTTAGCTTTAGACTCAACCCTATCCAATAGAAAGGTGGAGCCGGAGCCCACCAGATGTGAGAACAGTACTCCAAGCAAGGGCGAATAAGGCCCTTGTATAACTGCAGGAGCTGTGCAGAGGAAAAAAATTCCTGCAACCTGAACAGAACTCCCAGCTTCTTTGATGCCACCTTAGCAACCGTTGTGATATGAGGTTTCCAAAAAAATTTTGTTTATGTTCAGATCAAGAATCTTTATGTTGCCAATAAGTGAGCCATTAGAGCCTCGAAGGAAATAGGAAAGTTGGGAGGTGTTTACGAGAGGGAGATGTAAAGAAGTTGAGTTTTCAAAGAGTTGAATTTCACAAGATTGCGGTGGCCCCACCGGGAAATCCCATCCAGGTCGTCAAGAATAGAATCAGAAAGCTGAAGACGAGAGACAACTCTAGATGCAAGAGAGGGAACATATTTGAAATGCGTGGAAGAATGGAGAGTTGAGTCATCGGCATAAGAGTGAAAAAGAGTTAGAAGTACAGCTGAGGAGATCGTTGATGAAAAACAAGAATAAAGTTGAAGATAAAACAGGGGTGCTGTGTTGATATTAGTGTTATTAATAATATTGGTGATATTGTGTTGATATTAGTAACTCCAGGCTAGTTCGCTAAGGTTCTTTCTTCTTTCCTGCCACTTCTGTTCTGTGGAATCCTCTTTCACCTTCTGTGTTCCCTGCTGAATTTAATCTCCCTCACTTTGAAGCCTGCATCTGTGCTCATTTGCGCAATTTGCGTTAGATGGTGAACTTTTGAGGCGTAGAACAAAAAAAAATCTTGGGGAACACCACAATTAACAGGAAAGAGGGAAAAAGTTGCTCCATTAACGATTGCTGCTATGGAGCGATCAGAGAGAAAGCTTGACAAGAGTAAGCAAAAAGAAGGAGGAAACCCCAAAGGAAAGGAGCTTAGAGTGACGCAAGCCATACCAGGTCAAAAAGCTTTGAATATGTCGAGCGCCACCATACAAGATTCCCCATATTCCCTAAGGGCAGAAGACCATAAGTCAGTTAAATAGAACAGTATGTCACCAGTTAAAATCAAGCGTCGAAAGTCATACTGATGATCTAAAAGAAGGAAATGAGATTCCAGATGATCCAGGAAGTGAGAGTTAAGAAGAGTTCAAAGATTTTAGATAGAATACAAGTGAGAGCTATAGGGCGATAGTTGGAAGGATCAGAGGGACTACCCTTTTTCGGAATCGGATGGACATATGAGTGCTTTCATCACTGAGGAAATGTATTAGCATTAAGGCATAGAGAGTAAAGTTGAAAGAAGACAGGATCATCTCATAAGCCCACTCCCTTAAAACACCGAGAGGAATGCCATCCGGGCCACTAGCCTTCCTGACGTTCATAGATCTCATGCACCCGAATATGCGTAATCACAGGAAGAGACATAGGAAACCTGAGAAGAGAAGGAGTAGGAGGAGGGATGCCGGAATCGTCCAGGGTAAAATTAAATGAAAAAAGGAGGCTGAAGAGATTAACCTCTTCAGTAGAAGAGATTAACTTCTTCAGTAGAAGAGTTTGCTATAGATCCGTCAGAGCGAATAAGAGGAGGAAAGGTAGATTTACAAAAGTTATTAGAGATGTTTTCATCAAGAGACCAGAAATTTTTATTAGTAGGAGAGCCAAGTAGGTTGGCGCACTTTCTTTTAGTGAAAGTGCGCTTAGTCTGTCGAATAATATCCCTGCAACGATTCCGAGCAGAATGGAAATTAGTAAGAGTGATAGGAGAAAGAGAGTTTTTTTTTTATGCCCGATTAGCAATGTCTCTTTCTGAATGTAGCGAGAACAGGCTCCATCGAAGCATGGATTTTGTGGAGAAAAAGATTTAGTTGAAGAAGGAATGAACCTGCTCATCCCCTCGGTGAATACGACCCCTACTTTTTCAGCAGTGACGGAAATGTCCTCCGAGTCAAAGCAGGATTCATTCCAAGAATAGTTAGCAAAGAAACGATTGACGCAATGCTCCCCCCCCCCCCCCAATATCCCTAAGCCCGAGTCTCAGAGTTCATTGCTCTATTTAAAGAGGACATAAGAAAATAGATAATTGATGGTCTGGGGTGAAACTGAGTGAGTCAAGAGATACTGAACAGCGAATGATGGTATATGAACGACTAGATAATTAGCAATCGTCTATAATATAGAGGGGTATCGCAGTGCAATTTGACCACTATAGTAATATAGATAGCCGTGACCTGGTCGAGTTAGTCTTGTAGAGGCCCGTATCATAAAATAAAAGATTAAGATATAGATTACCAGCATAGGCTAACATCATTGTAGATGATTAGCGTTGTTAGTTATGAAGATAGTAATATAGTATATATATAATAATAATATATATATATATTATATATATCAGAGGCGACTTCCTGCACTCGTGCTACTCGTGCTCAGCACGAGTTGACATTATAGAAACGATCTAATTTTGTAAATTTAACAATGTTTCGATAATATTTTTCATATTTTTTTTGCGAAAGTTGTCAAATAAATGAAATTATTAATAGCTAAATATAAAAATATTATGCAAAATTGAAACGAAAAAGGGAAGAATAGCCGCTTATACAAGTAATGCTTTTAACACATTACAATAGGACTAATCCGTGCCCAAGGAAAAGGCGATATGGTATCTGTGAATTATTGTATAATATTTTTTTTTTATAAATACTCTGTTTATAAAAATATGTTTAAATATTATACATAATAAATAATATTTTATAACACAAAATAATTTCCTAAACACATTAAATAATTAAATACTTTAAAAACAATAGGAAAAAATGGTAATTTGAAATATTATAAAAAAGTTAAAGTGAAGCCTACAATAGAAAACGATTGACATAGAAAAAATTTTAATTAATTGGGAACTCAAGTATAATATAACTATATATATATATATATATATATATTATATATATATATATATATATAATATATATATATATATATATATATATATATATAATATATATATATATATTATATATATATAAGAGAGAGAGAGAG
>JABUQX010008219.1:57500-71975 GCA_015478945.1 Trachelipus rathkii
ACAACTGTTGTTTTGATTTATTGAAGAATTAATTGTTCTCAGCTAACCTAAAATAACCTAACCTAACCTAACCTAACCTAACCTAGTTCGTTATTTTTTTTAATATCTTCTCTAAGGTATTTGTTTATAACTGTTTATTTTAATACGTTTTATTTCATCTCCATTGTTTATATCTTTATCCATGTTTCTTTCTTTATTCGTCTGTTTTTATTCATCCTGTGTCTTTACATAACTTTCTAATTTTGCCTTTTAGCAACTTAGTTGCATAATGTTGATTACAGTATTGCAAGGGTTCTCAGCTAGGGGGAAATTGACAGACATAAATCATAGAAAATTGGTCAATCTATAAACCAGAACTCTACAGACTGTACATAATCAACAGAACGTCCCACTTTATTAAATAGTGCATATCAAATTAGAAATAAAAAATAAATATATCACTATTCTTATCTATGGTAATATTTCATTCATATTTACATTTGACTTTACTTTTTATATTCGCAGATTTTAGAACCTATAGTGAATAGTATACTATGATATATATATATATATATATATATATATATATATATATATATATATATATATATATATATATATATTATATATATAGTATAAATTAAATAAATATATAAATATATATATATATATATATATATATATATATATATATATATATATATATATATATATATATATATATATATTTATATATATATATATAATATATATATATATATATATATATATATATATATATATATTCAATATGTATTGACATTAATTATCACCATTGGAGGAGAAAGACCTTAATATAGTATTTGAAGCAAAATTTTGTCACATGATTCATTGGAACCAAAGAATTTGAAGAAATATCTGCAGAAATTTTGTTCTCAACACAATGACCTGATGTGGACAAAAACCTTTTTACAAACCCCATGGGAAAGTTCTAAACGAAATGTAACTGAATTCCACAAGGATATTCCAAGAAATGAACGACACAAGATTACTGAAGTTCTTATGTCCTAGCACTGGAGATAGTTAAACCGGAAAAAAAAAACATAAAAGGGAAGAACTATGATTAAATCTTGTGCTTTCAAAATGATGCTGGAGAATAAAACTTGCAGTAATTTCACTATCAAATATAAAAAAAAAGAGCCAGAGACATCAAGAATCAAGTTATGTTGATCAAGTTTGGACAATTTCGCTTATTTTAAATTAAACTTGATGAATCTACCGATGTGGCATTATGTTCCCAGTTGATGGTGCTTGCAAGATATGTCAACTCTGGTTTATTTAAAAAGGAATTTCTTTTTATCTCTTATTTTAAAACAACTGCAAACACCTCAAATACTTTGGAAAAGACTTCATGTTTCATGAATCATAAATTTTTTTTAGGGATGTCTGTAGGTGTTGACAGATGGAGAAGCAGATATGCTGTGAAAAAAAATCTGGATTTTAAGTTAGTATGAAAAAGCGAGCACCAAAAATGAAAGGCATTCATTGTTAGACCATCGTCAAGATTCAAAAGCACTTCCAGCTCCTTAAAGGAAGGTTTTGAACCAAACAATTCAATTGTGATATTTTAAAAGGAGAAGTAGTTCTTAATTCACGACTTTTCAAGTAGTTATGTAATGACATGGATGCAATCTTCATCTGCTTCTTTTCCACACAAGAATTGTTGAGCTTGGAGATGAAGTCATTATTACAATTATTATTATTATTATTTATTTTTTTTAAGATCGGGCAAGATGGATTCGCCCGATTGAATGATGAGGAAAGATTGACTTTAATAAGCAGTTGAATAAATGGATATCATCATATACATGGAAGGATACAAATACATATATCTTATATCTTAAAATTCATCAATTCCCTGAAAACTTGAAAGTTGAAAATTATGAAAAAAGGTCAAAATACAAACCTCTGTGATGTATTATTGACTGATTACATTTCTTGTTCCTTGTAGTAATAACGAAACGAATTTGCAAATAAAATGAAATTTTACAACATTTTAAAGCATTGCAAAATAAATTCAGCCTAATTTTCTTAACTCAGTGATGAGAAGTTGGATTTAGTTCGAAATCAATTCAAAATGTCAGTTAAAAAAAATTCTTGATGATTGTGAAGTTGAATTTTTAGAGTTGAAGACTGATACTGGTCCAAGAAACATGTTCGAGGTAAGATCATTCACAGAATTTCCACCCTTGATGTGCGATTCCTACCCAAGAGTGATAGAAAGCGCTATTGTGTATTGCTTTCATTTGTGTTGACATAACTTTGTAAGTCTTTCATGTGAGTCAAATTCGTGCTGAGAAGATCCTGGGTTCGATCACTAGAGAGAAACTCTAAGTCTAAGCCAAATTTCCCTCCTCCATTAAGTGCAAACGTTCACGAGATGTGAATTTACTTTTAAAATGTCAAGCTTTTCAATTTCGTTCCAAATGAGAAAAAGAATGAAGTAGATAGGTGGATGAAAATGAAATCGCTGTGATCTTTCAAGTTCTCCTCCGAATATTCAAGAACTGACGAAGAAATAACAATCACAGGTAATCTTTATTTTGGTTTGCTGCAACCAAATTAGACATTCTATTAACATTTTGTTTATCGAGATATGATTTAGTTTAGTATGTTATAATTAGTTATGAAAATAAAAGAAAAACTACTAATATTCGCGTTTTAAAATCCTTCAATACTTTCTTTTTGATGTTAAACTTGGAAAAATCACCATAAAATAATTCTAGTACATTCTAATTAATTAACACGGAAAGGTTAAAAGATTTGCAATATATGTATATTATTCAGAATGCATCTTTGGAGTCAGTATTAGGAGAACGATTGAGAGCTTACCTCGATTTCTCATGAACTATTAGAGCTTTCGGATTGGAAAACTTTGTATATGTTCTATTGATGTGTTAAGCTACTTACTGGCGAATTTTCAAGTCGCTAGGATGTATATAGGGGGTACCTCCCCCCCGAGAGCGTAGCTGAAATAATGGGTTATGCCGTTGCGTTGTTGCAGCTTCCGAGCGGGCAAGATTAGGCTTAAGGCGGTTTATGCTCGAGGTTTTTAACTAAGAATAAATGCCGCGCGCGCACACACACACATTATATTATTATTATTATTATTATTATTATCATTATATATATTATTTTATTATTATTATTATTATTATTATTATTATTATTATTATTATTATTATTATTATTATTATTATTATTATTATTATTATTATTATTATTATTATTATTATTACGAAGAATTGATTCCCGAAGAAACGGATTCTGAGTCGAAAAAACGATTCCTGTAAGGAATCGTTTTTTACGCTATCCGACTCCGGCTCCGACTCCGACTCCGACTCTGGCTCTGGCTCCGACTCCGACTCCGTGCCGATATGAATAATCGATTCTCGAAGGGAATCGTTTATAAATCGAAAATCGATTCCTGACGGGAATCGATTTTTAGGCTCCGGCTCCGGCTCAGCCTCTTGTTCCGCTATATATCTACAGAGGTTAGAGTTATCGTATCGGGCTAAAATTTGGAGGGGGTTAGATAGTGACGTAACCTCGTATTATTATTATTATTATTATTATTATTATTATTATTATTATTATTATTATTATTATTATTATTATTATTATTATTATTATTATTATTATTATTATTATTACGAAGAATCGATTCCAGAAAGGAATTGATTCTGAGTCGAAAAACGATTCCTGTAAGAAATCGTTTTTTACGCTCTCCGACTCCGACTCCGGCTCCGACTCCGACTCTGGCACCGACTCCGACTCCGTGCTGATATGAATAATCGATTCTCGAAGGGAATCGTTTATGAATCGAAAATCGATTCCTGACGGGAATCGATTTGTTAAATATTACTGTGTCAATGTAAAATTAACGTTAATATGTTAGAGATATGCTTGGAAAAAGTATGAAGAGGTTACGTTTTGCATGCATTATTAGTTACTTTACTGGTGTTAAGTGTGGAACTTTGTTAATGTTAACAGTTTATTCGTGCGTAAGTTGTGTTAGGTTTGTCGTTGTACATTATTTTCTTAGTTCATATGATACTATGTTAGCTTTATTAATGTGAAAACATTGTTATGTTAACATATATTCGCTGGTTAGTAAATAAAGAACTCATTTTTGTGCTATGTTTATCCGAAATAATACTCGAAATGCGACGTAAATCAATAGTGTTAATGTAAAATTAACATTGATATGTTAGAGATATGCTTAAAAAACTGTGAATAGGTTACGTTTTGTACGCTGTGCTAGGTACTTTACTGTTGTTAAGTATGGAACTTTGTTAATGTTAGTAGTTTATTCGTGCGTAAGGTGTGTTTAGGTTTTGTCATTGTACATTATATACGTAGTTCTGGTAATGCTATGTTAGCTTTATTAATGTGAAAACAATGTTACGTTAGCATAATATTCGTTGTTTAGTAATATAAAGAACTTATTTTTGTACTATGTTTAGCCGAAATGAACTCGATACATGTGACGGTGAATCATATAGTTGATTTACTGATTTATCTGATTACTGCTTTAATCGGTAAACTATTACACTTACTATGATATTTTAATTCAAAGAGCTTAATTTTTAATATTATGTTTGGATACAAGACTTGGTTAGTTTTTATGTCTATACTTTGGATAAACTTTGTTATGTTTACAATCATTTGTTGGGGATTATGATATTTAGGTAGGTTTATGATACATTTTTTTTTAAAAAATTTTACTCTGATAATGTAAAAAACTTGTTACGGGTTAGCATATATTCATAGGTCTCTCTGTATGATAATTAATCGGACAAGGTTATGATGATACATCTTTTGCTAAATGTTACTGTGTCAATGAAGATTAACGTTAATATGTTAGAGATAATGCTTGAAAAAAGTATGAATAGGTTAACGTTTTGTATGCAATGTTAGTTAGTTGCTTTACTGGTGTAAGTGTGGAACTTTGTTAATGTTAACAGTTTTAATCGTGTGTAAGTTGTGGTTAATTTGTCCCTTGTACATATTTTCCTTAGTTTCACGTTATGCAATGTTAGCTTTATTGATGTGGAAACTTTAATTACGTTAGAGTATTTCGTTGATCAGTATGATAAATCTAAACAAAGGTTTATGATAATTTTGTTTTAAATTAATTTAAAAAGCATAAAAATGTTTATTATATTTTATCAGTTAGAGATTGCTTTGAATGAAAACTGTTGCATAGGTTACGTTTTTTTGTTAATGCTATGTTTTAGTTACCATTTACTGATTGTTAAGTGCGGGACTTTGTTAATTTTTAAACGTTTATTCGTGTTTTAGGGGTGTTAGGTTTTGTTGTTGTACATTATATTCTTAGACCTGATGATGTTATGTTAGCTTTTATTAATGTGAAAACTTTGTTTAACGTTAGCATATATTGTTGATCAGTGTAATAAAGAATTTGGTTTTTATGTTAATGTTTATCGCAAAATGATACTACGAAATGTGACTTTTGAAATCAACTTAAATCAATAGAATCGAAGATTAGGGGAGGTTGGGATGGTATGGAGGGTAGGTGGGTGGTTTGCTTACTGATTTACTGATTTAGGGTATGTAAAACATTACAATTTTACTAAAAAAATATGACTTGAATCATAGATCAATAGATCAATAGATCACGGTGGACAGGGAAGGGTAGGGTGGGTGGTTGGTTTTGACTTTACTGAAAGAGACAGAATATAATGTATGTAAACAAAACTTTACCATTTTACTAAAAAATATGAACGTCCAACGCAACAGCTCGTTAAGAGATCAATAGAATCACGTATGACAGGAGGGTGGTTGATGGTGGTTTGATTTAACTGATTTACTGATTTTAGGGTATATAAAACATGACAATTTTAGTAAAAAATATGACTTAAATCAATAGATCAATAGATCACGGAAGGGGTGATGAGTGTAGTTTGATTTACTGATTTACTGATTTACTGCTTTAAGGTATGTAAAATGCTAACATTTTTAGTAAAAATATGACGATGAGATCAATAGATCAGATAGATCAATAGATCATGGATCAATAGATCAATAGATCACAGAAGTGGGGTGATGAGGGCTGTTTGATTACTGATTTTACTGATTTACTGCTTAGGGGTATGGAAAAAAATGAAAGTTTAAAATTTATAATCTAAATAGAAATAAGGATGCTTTATTTATTTATTTATTTATTTATTTATTTATTTATTTTTTATATTTTTTTCTTGATGGTTCTGAAACCGTTATTTTCGAAATCTACAGGCCTAATAACATATATAAAGACACCAATATTGTATCATTACACAAATATTTAATAACTCGGCACCGCACCGGAGCCAGCACCGGTGCAGCTGTCAACTCTTACTCCTCTGAGTCAGACTCCTTCTCCACCCTATACGGTCTTATAACCATCATATTCGAGATCTACGGGCTCCATAGCCTATATAAGTACACCAACATTGTTGTTATACGAATGTTTATTAACTTAGCACCGCACCGGCTCCGGCACCGGTGCCGATGCCAACTCCTGAGATTCCAATACCAACTCTTTCTAGCAATTCAACTCTTAATCCTCTCACCAAATTTCAGCCTTCTACGAACACTTCGATTTTTTAAGGGGGTGGGGCCCCCCTTCGGGGGACCCACCACGGGTACGTAAGACGAGGTTACGTCACTATCTAACCCCCCTCCAAATTTTAGCCCGATACTGTAACTCTAACCTCTGTAGATATATAGCGGAACCAGAGGCTGAGCTGGAGCCGGAGCCGGAGCCGGAGCCTACAAATCGATTCCCGTTAGGAATCGATTTTTGATTCATAAACGATTCCCTTCGAGAATCGATTATTCATATCGGCACGGAGTCGGAGTCGGAGCCAGAGTCGGAGCCGGAGCCGGAGTCGGAGCCGGAGCCGGAGTCGGAGCCGGAGTCGGAGAGCGTAAAAAACGATTCCTTACAGGAATCGTTTTTCGACTCAGAATCGATTCCCTTCGGGAATCGAATCTTCGGAATAATAATAATAATAATAATAATAATAATAATAATAATAATAATAATAATAATAATAATAAATAAAATAATACTATAATAATAATAATAATAATAATAATAATATAATAATAATAATAATAATAATAATAATAATAATAATAATAATAATAATAATAATAATAATAATAATAATAATAATAATAATAATAATAATAATAATAATAATGTTTGTGTGTGTGCTCGCGCTCACGCACATCGAACACCTGGGCGATTGAACCGAACTCGCCTTAGGCCTAATCTCGCCCGCTCGGAAGCTGCAACAACGGCGTAACCCCATTATTTCAGCTACGCTCTCAAGGAGAGGTACCCCCTATATACATCCTAGCGACTTGAAAATTCGCCAGTAAGTAGCTTAACACATCAATAGAACATATACAAAGTTTCAAACCGATAGCTCTAATAGTTTTTGAGAAATTGTCTGCCATGGCTCAAACGGAACAATACTACTGGAGTCATTCTTAGAAAAAGAATAATAACATTCTGGTGAATGATGATAAAGGTTCATGAAACAAAAATGGCTGAAAACCACTGGCTTAAAGTAATGTTTCAGAGTCAGAACTTACCCAATCTTGGTTTGGAGGACTGTTGCAATGATTGCGATTATTTTCCTTGGAAATTTTTTCTTTATAAATAAAATAAGCATGATTTTCGTAATTAGCGAGCAAAGTTCTATATTTATACAAATATAGAGGTAGAGTAGAGCACTCGTTGCAATGAAATTACCTCCCATTGGGACTATGGTGTGTAGGATTTCCCATGACATTCCAGTGCCCTTTCAAAAGGAGGGGACAAAAAATTAAATAAATAAATAAAAAAAAATACAAAAGAAATACAAAAATTAAAATAAATGGAAAGTAAACCCACCCTGTCCCTTGCCTAACGCAATTCCCTCAGGTCGGCGCAGACGCGGGACTTAAATAGAGGAAGATTGAATATTGCAGGGAGAATAGAAGAAGGTAAGTAGATCCACAAAATAGATGTGGCTGGAAAGAAGGAGGTACCACAACGAGTGACCCTTGAGTCTCCAATATTCACAATTTTCAGAAGAGAACAAGGCACCTCTTGTGTTACGAGGGCGACGCAGTAGTGGAGGAATGCGAGAGGTCAATTCTCTCGAGCACCTGCCGTTGTAATACCTATAAAAAAGAGATAGGGCACCAACGTCACGACGCAGAGAAAGAGGGTCAAGGGAGTCAGAGGGTATGGGACAGTTTATAAGCCTCTTAGCCTTAGCTTCAACTTTATCCAAAAGGAGGGTGGAACCGGATCCACCCCAAATGTGGGAAAGTATTCCATACAGGGGCGAATAAGACCCTTAAATAACTGGAGTATCTAAGCAGAAAGAAAAAAAATCACGCAATCTGAACAGAATTCCCAGCTTTTTTGAGGCCATTTTAGCAACCAATGTGATGTGAGGTCTCCAAGACAATTCACTATTTATGTTTAGTCCAAGAATATTTATGTTGTTTACGGGTAAGATATTAGAGCCGTCAAAGGGGATAGAAAAGTTGGGAGGTGTTTTAGACAGGAAGATATGAAGAAGTTGAGTTTTCAAAGAGTTGAACTTCAAAAGATTACGGTTACCCCACTGAGAAATCCCGACCAAATCGGCAAAAATTGAATCAGAAAGCTGTACGAGAGGCAACTCTAGATAAAACGAGGGAGCACAATTGAAATGAGTGGAAGAAGAATGGAGAGTTTGAGTCATCGGCATAAGAGTGAACGAGTTAGAAGTGCAGCTAAGAAGAATGTTATGGAAAAGTAGGAATAAAGTTAGACACAACAACAGAACGCTGAGGAACACCACAATTAAATAAGAAAGGAGGAAGAGGTTGCCCCCATCACAAAGCAGCTTGAAATGGAACGATTCTGAAAGAAAACTATGAACAAGAGTAAGCAAAGCGAAAGGAGGAAATCCAAAGGAAGGTAAGCTTAGAGAGTAGCGACATTACGAAATTTTATATCCCTGTCAAAAAAAGCTTTAGATATGTCATGCGCTACCACACAAGACTCACCGCCCATGGTCCTTAAGGGCAGAAGACCCATAGTCAGTGAATAGGAAAGAGATGTCACGCAGTTGGATCTTAAACCGTCGAAAGCCAATGCTGACGATCTGAAAAGAAGGGAAAGAGATTCTTCTATAATGATCGAGGAATGAGGTTAAGGAGAGTTTTTAAAGTTTTAAGATAGAATTACAAGTTAGGAGGGCAATAGGTCGATAGTTAGAAGGATCAGAGCGGCTACCTTTTTTGGGGATTGGCTAAATAAAAGCGCGTTTCCAGCATTGAGGAAAAGTATTAGTATTAAGGCATAGGGAGTAGAGTTGAACGAGGACAGGCGCCAGCTCAGAAGCACACTCCCTCAAAACACGAGGAAGAGTGCCATCTGGGCCATTGGCCTTCCGGACGTTCATATATCTCAGTATCTCATGTACCCGATCATGAGTAATGACAGGTAGAGACCTTGGACACCTGAGAGAGGATGGATCAGGAGGAGGGGAGCCGGAATCGTCCAGGGTGGAATTAGATGAAAAAAGAAGACCAAAGAAGGAGTGTTAGCAACAGAACCATCAAAAGTAGGAAGTAAGAATCTCAACAGTGAATGGTGGAATGAAGAGGTGATGTAAGCGGTTAAAAGTAAAAATGAAGCGTTGTTAAAGGTACTAAAAGCCAATGATGAGGTTTCAAAAGAAAGATATTTGGAATAATATAAGAAGGAAAATAAAATACTAAAGATGCATACGTAGGAGGAAAAAGAGGTAAGTGAACAGTTTGGAAGGAAGATGAATGGGGACTTTCAAGGAAATAGGAAGCTCTTCTGGAAGAAAGCGCGAAAGGTTAAGAATGAGAGTAAGGGGAATTTGCTTAAAATAATGAATAGGGATGGTGCTTTCGTAATTGATGAAATGGATGTAAGGAGAGTGTGGAGGGAGAACTTCAAAAATCTGCATAACATTTGCAGTAATGAAGAGGTGATAGTACATGTGTGTGGGTTTGATGGTGCAAGAAGGAATAGGTATTTTGGGGATGAGGTCATTAGTGAGGAGGAGGTAATGGGTATAGTAAGAAAGTTGAAGAATGGTAAATCTGTAGGTATAAATGAAATTACTGGTGAAATAATCTAGAACGGAGGCGAGATGGTGATTGAGTGGATTTGAAAGTTGTCTAACAAAGCGTTTATGAAGGGTTGGAGGGTAGCAGTAATAGTACACTTATATAAGGGGGATAAGGGTAACTGTAGAAATTATAGGGGAATTAGTTTATTGAGTGTTGTAGGGAAGTTATATGCTGGTATTTTGGTCGAAAGAGTGAGTCGAGTGACTGAAGGAAAGACTGATTGGTGAAGTATGAGGTGCGTTTAGAAGTGGGAGAAGATATGTGGATAAAATCTTTACATTGAAACAAATGATTAAGAAAATGAGAGAGGAGAATAAATTGTATTTAGGTTTTATGGATTTTGCAACAGGCATATATATGATGGGATTAATAGGGAAGCTATTGAATGATAATGATATATGGGTGTTGGATTGTAGCGCTTGCTGATGGAATCAAATATGACGATAGGTGAAGCATGGTGTAAGAATAAATGGAGTCGAAAGTGATTGGTTTAATATTAAAAACGGAGTGAGGAAGGGATGGGTTATATCTTAATCGTTATTCAATTTATATATGGATATGGTTATGAAAGAATTAGAAGTGGGGAAAGGTGTTAGAATGATGGAGAATCGAAGAGAGCGAAGAGCGAACTACCTATATTATATGAGGATGATTTGGTTTTGTGTGGCGAATCTGAAGAGAGTTTGAGAAGGGAATTGGTAGAGGTATTGGTGGTTAGGGATGTTGTAAAAGGAGGGTTTGAAAGTAGACTTAGATAAGGGTAAAGTTATTGGGTTGTGAGTGAGGACATCCTGGTGTGAAGTTATGTTTGGATGGTGAGCAGCTGGAACAAGTGGTCTGAGTTTAAATATTTAAAAGATATATGCTTGGTGTAACAGTCAGGGAGATGAAAAGTAGTAAGTAGAAAAGTTGTGAATGGGGCAGAATAAGGTGGCTGTGCATTACACTTGCTGGCGGACTGTAAAGGGACTAAAGTCTTATGAGTGTTCTAGGGTCCTTACAGAGTGAGGGGTATGGTTTTCTCCAGTGTGTGTGAATGGTATCAGTTAGTGAAAGAACTTAAGGGTCTGGAATAAGATTGTATATGGGATCTATAAGTACAGTGTGTTCAGAATATGTGACAAATCTTAAGGGTCCAGTGATTAGGTGTGAGAAGAGAAATGATAAAATTGAGGAATTAACACATTAAGGAGTTGTGTGGTGTGAAGACAGGGGTAAATGAGAGAATAAATGAAAATAGATGGAGATGGTTTGGTCATGTGAAAAGGATGGATGATAGTCGGTTGGTTAAATGGGGAAGAATTAGTGTGTGAGATGGTGCTGGGAATCGAATCCCGGTTGGAAGGAACCGAAGAAAGAAAAAGTGAATTGAGTCATTAAAGGAATGCCTGGAGGAGATTAATGTGAGTTTGGCAGGGGCGAGAAGAAGGATGCATGATAGGAGTGAATAGTGAAGTTTTGTGAGGGAGTATAATTGTGGCCACCTGGGCCAAGGGATTAACACTACATTAATTGACGGGATGCCATAGTGAGGGGTCCGTCGCAGTCCCGTGAAGTAGTAGGGTAGATTTTTCTGACAAGCTCTCACCTAAGAGTATAAAGGGGGCAGTAAAGCTAGGCTTTCTTTTCGACTTGCGTCCTGTTCTTCTGTTCTACTATTTTTCTGTTTCCAGTGCATATGACGCACCTTACCTCCAGTCCAGAGGGAAAGAAGAGTGGGTTGATGATGAATGATTTATATGAAAAAGTTCAAATGATTGCGGGTTCCATGAATTGACATGATCATGATATATTAGTATATATTATATATATATATAATATTATATAATATAGTATAGTATATTATTAATACTATAATATATATATATGTATATATAGTATATGATATATATATATATATATAGTATATATATAACAATAATATGACGTATATAATAAGGATATATATGGAATATATATAATATATTATATATATATAATATATATATAATATTATATATAAGTATGAGTATATATATATATAGGTATATATATATAATATATATATATATATATATATAGGTATATATATTATATTTATATAATAATTAGAGTTCATTAGGATTAAAAATAAGACAAATATAGCTATATAGATTTATATAAGTATCAGTATAGTAGAGTTTGATTGATTATTAAGGGCTTACTAGAGGTAGATATACTAGAACAATATTTAATGTAGTATATATATATATATATATATGTATATATATATAATATATATATATATATTATATATATATATATATATACTATATATATAGAGAGAGAGAGAGGAGAGAGAGAGAGATGAGAGAGAGAGAGAGAGAGAGAGAGAGAGAGAGAAGAGAGAGAGAGAGAGAGAGAGAGAGAGAGAGAGAGAGCGATAAGAAGATTCTAAAATGGAAAATACACATTCATTAACTTATAAACTGCAACTGGTTTATTTCCATAAATTTAAGATAGGCTGAGGCATAAACCAGCAATTTAATATAAAGAAGTCTCTAAATTATTACGTAATAATCAGCGATAATAGTTTTATTAGGCGTCCAGATCCAATCGATTTTTGCC
Source organism: Trachelipus rathkii (assembly GCA_015478945.1). NCBI lineage: Eukaryota > Metazoa > Arthropoda > Malacostraca > Isopoda > Trachelipodidae > Trachelipus > Trachelipus rathkii. The sequence goes on from JABUQX010008219.1 coordinate 70,266, forward strand.
TTGTACTACTTTTTTTAACATGTGTTTTTAAGAAGTTTTAATTACATAATTATATATGTGTGTATGTGTACAGATGAACTCCAACTCAAACTGACAAGTGACTACACACACCAAGTATATATATTATATAATATATATATTATTAATATATTATATATATTATTATATATATATATATATAATATATATATATAGTATATAATATAATAATATATATATATATATATATATGGTGAAGGTTACCATAAAAGGAAAGGAAAAACTATAGACTTTAGAGACAAAGTTTATTTATAAGAAAAGTTTACTATATATGTAGAACATGAACAGCAATGTCTTTTTTTTTTTTTTTTTTTTTTATATAATTACTTCCAGAGACGCTTGCTTTTTTGGTAACTTTTTTAGATCGTGCAACACAGTTTTTAATGGTTTGCGAGTTTATATTTATTTTTTATTTTTTGTTTAAACTTAATGGGAACCCCAAGGTATACCGCACCGATGGCAGGAGTCGGGGTCTCCGGCCTTTCCGGGGAACGACAGGGTAGGAACCCCCGCTCCCCCCTCCGGGAGGGTCTCCGGAACTCCCGCTCTTTGGGTTATTTGGGGTGTCGCGGGGGTTCCTCCGCCCCTCGCCCCTACGGGGTAATGGAAAACGTCCCCCACCTCTGTTCCCCGTCGGCTCGAACCCCCTACCTTGGGCGTGGTTAAATACTGTATATATAGAAGTAATTTTTACACGGCAAGTACTGTATATATAAGTATTTACACGGCCCAAAGTAGGGGCTCGAGCCGACGGGGAACAAGGGGGGGGACGTTTTCCAATACCCCGGTAGGGGAGGGGCGAGGAACCCCGCAACACCCAAATAACCAAGAGCGGGGGTTCCGGGAGACCCTCCCCCGGAGGGGGGCAAATAGTCCTACCCTGTTCGTTCCCCGGAAAGCCGAGAGACCCGACTCCTGCGCCATCGGGCGGTATACCCTTGGGGGTTCCCATAGTTGTAAAAAAAATAAAAATAAATATAAACCTCGCAACCATTAAAAAATGTTGCACGATCTATAAAGTACAACGACAAAGCATGCGTCTCTGGAAGTAATTATTAAAATTAAAAAATTTTTTTTTTTTTTTTTTTTTTTAAAATAACTGCTTTTCATGTTCTAACATATATATATTAAACTTTTCTTCTAAATAACTTTCCTCAAAAGTCTATAGGTTTTTCCCATCCTTTATGGTAACCTTCACCTATATATATAATAAGTGGCTAGATATATATATAGTAATCTATATATATATAGTTACGCTTATATTATGTGATAGTAATAGCTACTATTAATTATATATTATTAGCGTGCTATTATAATCATATAGTAGCTTGTAACGATATATGAGGTCTTAATTTATATTATAGTATAATTAGTATAAAATATGATATAATATACTATTACTAGTGTATATTAATATATATAAGCTATAATATATATATACGCTTAAGGCATTTTTATAATTTTGAATATTATAATTATTTAAGGGAGGATCTCATTGCCGGCATCCCTTTTTTATAAGGAGCATATGCGAAATTGAGAAGAGATTTCTTTTCCAAGTTAGTATCAAAGTTAAAGATGAAGTACTTTTATATTTACCATTGTGGGAATTGTTTTCAGTGCAGACGCCAGCGCTCATCTTCTAGGTATTAAAATGCTAATATCTCTCTCTCA
>JABUQX010008220.1:0-5000 GCA_015478945.1 Trachelipus rathkii
TTGGTTGGGTGAGGTGGTGGTACCTTCCACGGAGTTGTACGGTCTTGTCATGATTAGAGTATAGATGCATTTATTTGGTGAAGCGGACATTCTGTTGTCGGTTAGATAATGTTTGAATTTGGTTGATGTATTGTTGGATCAGATTTGTAGCTGTCTTTAGGTATTAGGTTATGATGTGTAGTGGAAATGGTGATGTCATCGCTGCGTAGGTTATTATGTTTGTCGTGGTCTGTTTGTGCTGTGGAAATCGGCTGTGAATAAGTTAAAGAGGGTAGGAGAGAGGATTGCTCCTTGAGGTACGTCGTTTTTTATGTTTACTGTCCGGATTTTTTGTTATTTGTCTGCATTTGAACTGTTTCTCCCTGATAGCAAGTTAGATATCCTTTTTTCAAATTGGTGGGAATGTTTGATTCTATTATTTAATGGATTAAGTTGTGTTTGGGACCTCTGGCAAAAGCTTTGTTGATGTCTATTGCTATATAGTATTGTTTGTGCGGGGTTTAAGATTTAAGCCGTTTATTACTGGTTGAATGATGTTCATGAGGGCTGTTGTGATTGAGTGGTTTTGTTGGAAGCCGTTTTGAAACTTCTGTTTGGGGATGTGTGGTGTTATTTTGCTCAAAATGAATTTTTCTAGAAGTTTGCATATTGTGGAGAGTAGTGAGATTGGACGGTAGGAGGAGAGGTTTGAGGGGTCTTTTCCTGGCTTCAACTTTGGTATGATAATTGCTCTTTTCCAGATGGAGGGGATAGAATTTAAATTGATGAAGCTATTGTATATACGTGCTAGTGGGGTTAATGCAGTGTTCCTTAGGTGTTTGAGGTGTGTATGCTTGAGATGTTGTTAGCCTGTTGCTGGTGAGCTTTTAAGGGACTTTATGGTGTTTCCTAAATCAGTTGTGGATATTTCTATTGTATGGTCGTGAATGCATTTTATTTTCGTGAGGGCTTTGTTTATTTTCCTATTTTGGAAAAATTTTCTATGAGTTTATGACTGCTTTGCGAAGTGTGTTGCGAGGGTCCTTGCGTGTTGTTTTGTTGTTTGTGAGTATTGTGAGTTTGGATTTTTGATAGATTCATGTGTGTGTGTTTGGTAGTTTTTTGCGTTGTTCAATATTTTTATTGTGTTCCACATTCTGTTGTTGCTCGTGTTTTGTAGGTTTTTTGTAAGGAAAGTTTGAAAGCTATTCGAGGAGTGTGTTTTTGTAAGGTTCATGATTTGGGTGTTTAGAGTACTAATTTGTGTTCGAGTTTGTTGTACTGTTTTCTAAGTGTGCTACGTTGTTTGATTAAGTTTTTCGAATTCAGGTGTTAAGGTTGGGTTACATTTTTTTGTGTAGATTTGGGGAGCATAATGTTAGTTCTGGGGATGTGTATGACTGGTTTATTGTGGTAGCATTCTGGTATGACAGTTTCTGTTGTTAAAAATGTTATATGATTTAGGTTTGAATATAAGGTGGGTTCTCTGAGGTTGCTTCTTGGGCGTTGTATCAATGCGGATTGTGGGCGTTGAAAGTCACCTCTCATTATGAGATTTGGGAGGTTTGTGATGTGGGTGAGGTCTCGTTATACTGTAGTTGCTGGGGCAGTTTGATGAGGTGTGGTGGGGAATGTAAAGGTTTATTAAATTATGTGACTTTTTGTTAATCATTGCGAGTATATTGAAAGATTATATTTGGTGGTATTGTCATTCAGAGATGTTGTTATGTGTAAGGTGGTGTTTTTGTACATGGAAGTGAGTTGTGTATTATGGTTAACAGTGCGTGATTTTTGGAATTTGTGAGGTGTAGATGGAGTCACATCCGTAAAATTTTGGTTCTGGGTGGTTTTCGGGTAAGTAAGCTTCTTGATTCAATGCTATATGTATAGTATGTTGCTTTAGGAAGATTTCTATTTCTATGTTTTTGTTATGTAGTCCATTTATGTTGATTTGTAACATGTTTATGTTATGTATTTGTTTGCTTGTTGTAGGATTATTGATTATTGTGGGTGAAGTACAAACCTAGCAGATCCAGTTGTGCTGTGAAAGAGGAAGAATAATGAAAGGTGAGCAGTGTTTGTGAATTTACTGCTTACATCTATTACAGAGAATTGAATTTCTTCTAACTATTTTTTTTTTTTTGTATACTTGGCATTTCCAGATTCCGGGTCTGGGGTTTTTCGCTATGTCCTCCGGCCTTTAGTAGGAGAGCTGAGGCATATGCCAGGAAGTATGCCTCAGAATGAGAAAAAATGATAAACAAAAGAGATGAATTATAAAGTGTCCTGAAATATTTCACTTTTTCAAGCGATTAAATTTTTGAAAAAGTGAAATATTGATTTAAATTTTTTTTCTACTTATCCGATCAACATCAAATTTTCAGGGCTTGTATAGTCGGGCGAGGTACATCTTTTTTACTTAGATAATTTTTTTGTATACTCAAAAGAAAATTTTTTAAAAATTTCCAAAAATTTTTTTTTTAAAATTGTGTTCCAAGAAAAAATCCCAAACTATGCTATACAAAGAAATTATCTCGCAAGAAATGTGCATCTCCCCGACTAACAAATGTCAGAAAATTTTGATCAGATCTGATAAGAAGGAAAAAAATATTCAAATTTTTCAATTTCAAAACCCAAAAATAGTAGGTTTTGAAAAATCGACCAATGCTCGATATGGGGTCAAATATCAAAAATTCCCCTCCTACACTTTTTAAATAATAGTGCAATCTTTTGTTTTTTCAAGTGTTGAAGTCATTTCCGAAAAATAGTTAGGAGGAGTTTCGAAAATGTCAAAAACACTAGATTTTCAAAAATTGAAATACCCAAAACAATGACTACAGACACAGAAAACACTGAATACGACGTTTTAGAGGTCAAAAAAGCTACAGTTTGGTGTTTATGTAGTCAAAATCGGCTGGAGAATTTCAAATTTTATGTATTTTATGGGGGTGAAAATTGGGCTCAGCCCGAAGCAAAAATTGGACCCTCCCCTTAATTTGTTCTATGTCTAGAGGCCAAACTGTTGCATATTCAAAAAAAAAGTTATAAAATAAAAAATGTGTATCTCTAAACTACAAATGTCCTCAAAATTTCATATTAATCAGTAAACCAAAAAAAAAATATCGAAATTTTTTTGATTTTTCAAATACAAAAATAAATAAGGTTTCGGGAATTCTACCTAATTGCTGAGATCTCGCGCCAGAAATAAAAAATCTCTGTTGACAATCTCTAGGTAATAGCCCAAATTTGTATATTTTCAAGTTTCAATTCATTTCAACCAAAAAATTGTAAAACGTGAATCAAAAAATGTCAAAAAACAGTTTTCTTTAAATGTAAATACAAAGCAAATAAAGAGAGAAAAACACACGAAATCGTAGTTTTAGGGGTAGGAAAAAGGTGCAGTTTGCTTGTAATTTCTTACATATTGACTAAAAATTAAGACTAATTTTCCGGTGGTGGAGGAGGGAGGGAGATGAAACCCAAAATCCCTTAGACACAATTACTATATATATATATATATATATATATATATATATATATATCTATATATATATATAATATATATATATATATATATATATATATATATATATAATATATATATATATTATATATATATATATATATATATCTATATATATATTTTAATATATATATATATATATAATATATATATCTATATATATATATATATATTATATATTATATATTATATTATATATATATATCCACATAGACAATATATATATATATATATATATATATATATATGAGCTAATTTCCACTAGAACTATTTCTTGCAACGTAACATTTCATTTTATCCTGCATTGAGGCTAAAACAAACTAATGACATCATATATACTATATATATATATATATATAAATAATATACTATATATATATATATATATAGATATATATAATATAATTATATTATTATATATATATATATATATATATATATTATATATATATATATATATCGATATATATATATATTTTTTATATTCGGTGACATAACGTCATGGGAGGCTTTCGAGGCTTAGTTTACCAATCATTCTTCTTACATAATTTTCGCCTTTAATAAACTGATATATAATTCAAATACGTACAAATAGCAACATTATTATGAACTTTTTATCACATTTGAATATGGATTTTGTTTATTACCAGTTTCGAAGAAGCGTTGAGGCAAAGAATGTCGTGGCCTCTCTCTCCTCTCTTCTCTCTTCTCTCTCTCTCTCCTCTTCCTCTCTCTCTCTCTCTCTCTGCTCTCTCTTCTTCTCTCTCTCTCCACACACACACACACATCTATATATATATATACTATTATATATATTATATATATATATATATTATATATCTATATATATATATATATATATATACTATATATATATATATTTATATATATATACATATAGCACACACCACACACACACATGTTGCATTTATTTACCTATATTATTGTTAAATTTTTAAAATAGGTATCGTGTTCATGTTTCCATAAAGGTGGTAGATTGATGGTTTGCCATGCAACGTTAACATTTGTGTAGGTCTGCGATATGCATCTGGTATACCTAGGTAGGTTGTTTGAGGGTGGATATTGGATAATATGATCGGGACCTAATATGTTTCTGAGCTTTTAAGGTTTCTAATAATGTTGAGAACTTCTATGGGATTGAATGAGGGTTCTTCTAGGTTGGTGTTCAATCTTTTTAACCGATTGTCTATTAGAAGGGTTTGTGGAGTTTGTGGTTAAATTTGGAAAATATTGTGACATAAGAATAATTGCATTGTTTTTTTTGGGGGGGGCTAGGAATTTTATTGTTTTGATTATATAACTTAGTGGGATGGTGGTGATTGAGTGTGGTGAAGTGTGAAATTTTTTTTTTATTGTGCGAAATATTATTTTAGTGCTGGTCTTGTGCTTTAGTGTTTGGGTGTATTGTTGCCAATTCTTATTCTGAGTTGAGTTGACTAGATTGTTTGCTCTATTATTAAGGTCTTTGATTTGGTTT
>JABUQX010008220.1:17500-32500 GCA_015478945.1 Trachelipus rathkii
GTTTGGCGTTCTGAAGCCCATACAGAGCTTATCAACACTAAAGTTGCTTGTTCAGCATGTGGGCCTTGTTCGCCGTTATATTGAGTATGCATTACATATTTTGGGGTGGATCCATTCACACTGCATCCTTTGATAAGAAGAAGAAGGAGTCCAAAGCTCTTCGATTGGTCACCTCTTTCTTTCACTAATTCTCTCCAATCACTTTCTAGCCGTCGTACTGTTTTACTATCGCTAGTGGAATGGATACGGCCTTTCTGAAATCTCTGTCGACATACCTGCCTCACTTTGAGAAAGCTCGGGCCTTACTGAGCTTTCCACAGTCTGCATCTTCTCTTGTTCAACTCTCGACCACCAGGCTTAACCGCTAAGCTCAATTCTACATCCGTTACTCAACTCGCAAAAGGTGCTGGAACCACGATTCCCTTCGTCCATTGTTTCTTAACTCCCGTTAACCCTGCACACTTTCAACGCATTTCGCGTATGTCTGTCGTCTGTTTTGGAAGATTTACGTATATTTCTAGGCGCTTTATCTTTGCCCAAACCGACAAACTTAACATACGATAGATTATATAATATAATATATCATATATATATATATACTATATATATATATTATAATATATATATATATATATATATATATAAATAATATAATAATATATAAATAATATATATATATTACTATATAATATATATCATATATATATATATATATACTAATATAATATATATAATATATATTCATAATATATATATTATATTGGGATGTTCGATGCTAGCAACAAAGTTAAACATAAAAGAAGTCTAACCGATCTATTCTACAAACTGTCCCAATGTTCGAGAGAATTCTATTTTCCAAAAGACGGATGCATGCTGTGTGTTGTAATCTTCTCAGGCTCTTCTCTCTCTCTCATCCTCTCTCTCTCTTGCTCTCTACCTCTCTCTCTCTACTCTCTCTCTCTCTGCTTTCTCGCTCTCTCTCTCTCTCTCTCTCCTACTCTCTCACTCTCTCTCTATATAATATAAATAATATATACTGGTATTTATAATAAATTAATATTTATATAATATATATATATATAATATATATATATATAGTAGATTATTATATATATATATATACTCTCTTTGTCGTATTTTTAATGAAGTCCTCCATGCGAAAAGCGATTAAGTCTCGCAATCTGATCACATGGAGAGCCCGAAGGTGCTGTCGGAGAGTGATGGGATTCGAGTTCCCATAAATTAGTTACTTATTACTAGTATAATTTCTGACTAACACTCATCGTAAAACAAGTTAATTTGATATTGTGTTTTTTCTTTTAGTCCTTTTTTTTTAAAGCCTCTTCGTTTCAATAGCCAGACTTTTGAAAAAGTTTGAGAAGAAGGTAGATTTTTCTCTCACGTTTACTAGAGTTCGTTAAATAATTGCAGCATTATTAAAAAAGATGCGGGGAATCGATTTTTCACCAAAATAAGTCTTAGAACTACGAGCATCACTTACTAAAACTTTAAACATCTCCTTTGCAATGACATTGAAATTTGTCTATTTCGCTAACACACAACACACACACACACACCACACACCCACACAGCGTTTTAATCAAATTTACTTACTTCAAACATGCATGGCCTAAATGATCTAAACTTTGTCGAATTATATGGCGGGAACATAGTTAGGGAGTCAGCTTACCGACTGAGTACTTACACTAACGGATTTTTTAGTTCAATAGTCTAGGGAAAAGTACTAATATATATAGCTATAGTATAGATATATATATATATAAGTCATATATATATATATAAATATACTATATATTATATATATATATATATATATATAATATTATAATATAATACAAGGTAGTAGCGAGTATAGTAGTTAATAAAAGTTAGGCCACAGCTACTATGTAGTGTTTTTCTGTATTGAATACATCGGTCTTCGATCTTTTATCCTTGATGATAGTCAAAGTATTATATAGTATCACAGTAGTAGGTTATTCAGTGTAGGTTTTTAAAAGTAATGTAGAGGCACGAAGTAGTCTAGTTGTATAGTTACTACGATAGTAGTATATAGCAAGTAGTCTTTAAATAAGTTTATCGGCAGTAGTAGTTGTATTGTAGTTCTGTCTGTAAAGTAAGTTAGTAGTTATTACTATATAATAGTAGTTAGTAGTTAGGTTTTATATAACTAGGCAGAGTTAGTTGTTGTATCAGTCAGTAGTAGTAGTAGTTTTAATAAGTTAGGGCAGGTAGTTGTTTGTAAGAGTAGTTAGTGTAGTATTTTTAATAAGTTAGTCGGCAGTAGATAGTTGTTTTGTCAGTAGTCACAGTAGTTATGTAATAAGGGCATTAAACCACCAAAAGGCCATCCGCAAGCATGCGGAGTGGGATTGTTGGTGGTAATCTCTCTCTCATCTCTCCTCTCTTCTCTCCTCCTTCTCCTCTCTCTCTCTCTCTCTCTCCTCGCTTCTGCCTCTCTCTCTCTCTCTCTCTCTCCTCCTCTCTTCTCTCTTCCAAGTCCTACTGGAATTATTGAACAACAAAATATATTAAAGTGTGAAAATGATATATATTTATATATTGTTACATAGCGTATTATAGATTGCTTTGTGCTTCTTGTGGTCACTTCGTATTGTAAAACATATTATTATGCTAGTTGGTTATAATTAACCACTCCATTACTACTATCATATATACACGTTATAAAACTATACGAGTCTATCAGTAGTATACTATAGGTGTATCATGTACTATATTATGTAATAATTACATAGATACTCACATATAGTATAATAATAAATATAATGATATACATACCTAAAATCACTATATATACTAGTAGTAGCAGTAGTTAGAGTCTTAATAAAGGTCTTAGTGCACCCCGAAAAGTAAGGTAGTCTTTCACTCGCGCCAAAATGTCACAGCCCCAGCGTCTCCGAGCAGACTATACCACAGTACCCGACTCAGAACTTAGCAGTCAGTAGTTAGTAGTTTAATCAACGTCGCTAGGCAATAGTAGCAGTAGTTGTCATGTGTACGATATACCATATCAGTCCTCATAGTAATATGAAACCTCCCCCACACGGCGACAACTCAATACTCTAGTCACTCCCATCTACTAAGTTAGTTCTTCTAATGATAGTCTAGTGACGCGGGCACTCAGTAACAGTAGTTGTTATTTTATCGATATGTACATGAGTGATTGGTCAGTAGTAAGTTCATGAGATAAAGTCAGTAGTTAGTTTTCTTTAATAAGTTAGGACACGTAGTAGTTGTGTTGTCGACAAAGTACGTAGTAAGTAGTAGTTTTAATTAAAGTTAGGCATCAAAACAGTATACAGACACCACACATGGAAGTAGTTGTTTGTTCTGAAAATACGGTTGCTAGCGCGTACATCGCTCTATGTAGCACTCATAGTGCCAGTTGGAGGCCTCTAGACGACACGCCAAAAGTAGTGCCGGATCCGGCGGGACGGACACGGCTCCTAGGAGAACCAGTAGTAATGTAGCGTAGTTGTACATAGTTAGGCACGAGCTACGGCCGTCACACGAAAGGCCTCCCGCGCTTAGTAGTGGCCCTGCAGAAACACCTCGGCGGTGACCCACGCAACTACCCAGCTAGGCCCCTCCCCAACGACCCGCCACGCCACCGCCCACATCACGCCACGCAGACAGGTGACAGAAGTACTTCAGCCACGCCACGCCAACTCACGTCAGGACTCTCGCCCTACCACGTCTAACTCACTGACTAACCACGCCGCATCATGAGCCATAGATCCCGCAACACACGTACCCCACATGCCGCACAGTCGCTACACTGCGCCCTCGTACGACAACACCAGTCCAATAACAACCTAAGTAGTAGTTGTCCTCTGCTGGAACGTTTGAAAGTAGTAAAGTTAGTCCCATCCACACATCCTTATTTGTTCCAATAGAGTCATTAGATTAACATAAAGAGCAGTCTCTCTGACCAAAAATGCGGATGGATTACAACTAATCGAAGACCATCGCTTATGAGATAGATGTACCTGACTCGTTTGATGGTAATCATCTTCTCCTCTCGCTCTCTCCCTCACCCCTTCCTTATTTCTCGTCTTCTCTCCTCTCTCTCTCTCTCTCTCTCTCGCTTCGTCTCCAACATTCTGTCCTTCTCTCTCTCTCTCTCTCTTCAACTACTGGGAAGATAAAACAACAAAATTGATTAAAATTTTTGCGAAATTTGAAAAAAAAATTAGTATTCAATCTTTAATTTAATGTATATGCAATAGATAACATTCGGCGCGCGGTTGTCGCCTCTCCCTATTGTGCCATCCTCAGCAATGTATACCGAGTTCATAGGACGCGCAGCGATTCTGATCATCTGACACCACGTCATCGTAGATCGACCTCATTATTTTATAATCTTAATCAGTTCCTATTCGAATTAAAAGTTACAAAAGATGATCAATAATTTTGTTACGCGTACTCGCCAAAAATCTCCCAAATTGAGAGGGAGAACGAAGCTCTTCGTCGCAGCGAGTTCCAACCTGTCCCTACCTGGCGCGCCCAGAGACAATGAATATAATTTTTCTAGTACTCTCCTTTTCGCACCCATAGAACCCTACCTCAGCCACCAACGACTGACTACCCACTCACAACCGCTAATTCCCTATTGAGCGCTTTATATACGCGTACTAACGGATTCATAACACCTATTACGGACCATTAATACCCTAATACATACTAAACGCATACTCATATATTACCTACTAACCCCTATATAAATAGTTATTAACATATATATAGTATTTATATGATATAATAAGGATAGTAACAGTATAGTAATCATATAATAACACCTAATATTTAAACTATATATAGATGATATGAAAGCTATATAGTCATTAATATAATAACCCTAATAGTCATCACTAAGTAGATAACTACACATATCAATTATGATATACTTAATACTAGATATCATAAAAAATCCAGATAACAATTCTATCTATACCTGCGTCTGTACCTCAGAAGATTTTACGTCCCCTCTTCTTCAAGCTGATCTTGAGGTAGCCCTCTATGTCGCGCGGATCTATGGTAAAAAACACACAGGGTTCCCTCTTCGCTCGAACTGTAACTGTTTCTACTGATTTTTCGATAACAGGCGATTAAAGCAGACCATCTTATTTTGCTTTATCCAAGGAGCTGTTTTTGTTCCGTCGATACTCAATCTCTTCTACTCTCTCTCTCTCTCACTCTCTCTCCTCCTCTCTCTCTTCTCTCTGCATTTCCTCTACTCATCGCTCATACATCCAGTCTCTCTTCTCTCTCTCTCCGGTTCTCCTCCTGAAAAAGAAGATGTATACTGAGAAGTCAATTGGGTGAGGTTATTGGCCCGACCCCACGAGAGCGATGGTTATGAAATATACAAATCCCGCATGAACTAGTGTACGCTAATCCACAATAATAACTCAAATAATCAATAATTAGATTTAATATAATACATCCTAATAACACTAGTATATATATTATAGTAATGCAATGGAATAATAATAAATACATCAATTCGCCAATTAATACACTTAATCAAATAACTCAATGACATATCAGCGGAAGAAGCCACAGCAGCCCAAGAAGCAATCGGAAAATAGACTCGAGTACGAAAAACGTCTGCAAAGTTAAAAACCATCATAGCTTTTCATGTTGTTCTTTTTTGTTCCACCTTGGTGCTTGCCCCAATGGCCTGGTGTCACTGTCTGTTGCTTTGTTCGCTTACTGTTCTGTTGCGCTGTTGTTTGCCTGCTGTTGCTCGTTGTTGTTGTGTTGTTGTTGTTAATGCCTTTATGATTTGTTGCTGTTTCTGCTGTGGATTTTGTGATGCGGATGCAAGACCAAGGAGGAATCGAAAATGAATGAACGAATACAGAAGAACTTCACAAAAAGCATATCTGGAATCGAAAGAAGAACATCCTCTCCTGCTCTGCTCGCCTCTCTCTCGCCTCCTTTCTCCCCACACTCTTTCTTTCTTCTCTCATCTCTCTCTCTCTCTCTTTCCTCTCTCTCTCTCTCTCGCTCGTCTACTCTCTCTCTCTCTCTCTCTCTCTCTCTCTCTCTCTCTCCTCGTCTCTCTCTCTCTATAAAATTCGGCAACCTGACCGAACAATAACATCGTATTCAGTACTATGTGCGATTAGCATTCAAATGAAACATATAATAAATAGGACGAATAAGAAGAGAAGAAGAAAGAGAAGAAGAAGAAAGGAAGAAGAAGAAGAAGAGAAGAATGAGAAGACAGAAAAGAAGAAGAAGAAACAAAGAAGAAGAAGCACAATCAATAATAAAAATTTATTCATTTATCTAGTGTTTAAATTATATTTTGAGTTCTTTCAAAGGAAAATCCACTTTTAAAGATCAAATCTTCCTTAAGCCGCCTAATTATACATACATATGAGCATATATATAATATATAATATTATATATATATATCATATATATATATAATATTATAGTACTATATATATATATATATATATACATATTCATATTAGCAATATATAATTATAGACTATATACGCTTATATAACAGGATATAGTACTGATATATACTACTATATATATATATATACTATATATATATATATACAGTTATACTATATATTCGCTTGACGCTATACTATATTATATTTATACTCACTACTACCTCATATATACTATATATATAGATATATTAATATATATATTCATATATCATATATATACTATATATAATATACTATATTATTATATATATCTCATATTATATTTATATTCATCTACCTAAGTTGTATATATAGAGTATATACTACTACTATAGTTATAATAATTAAATAATAATATCATAAGCACACTATATACTATATAACTAATATATATGTTATAGCCTATATATTTATCGACCTAGTACTATACTACATCACTACTCAGAGCCACATATGAATATATAGATTCGTATAATAGTACACCTAACACACTATACTGCATACTGATACTATATAGACTTATCACCGAATATACCTATACTAAAAGAGTGTCAATTTTGACAAGAACAATCCCGTCCTTTCCTCTTTAATACCCTCAGGCAAAGAGTTAAAAAGTTAATCAGGCTTGCAGAACAAAACGGTGTGAAGCATTTTTAATCCTTCCTCTTGAGCTCTCACCACGCCATAGGTTAACTTAAACTATAATTGCTGCGCACAGTCGAAATAAAAAAGACATGGGAAATTTATTTTATTCGTATTTTTAACGTTATAATACACATTTAGAGCTCGAAGTCGTATTTATTTATTAAAGCAAGGGAGGACTTCAGGCCGACTTCAGCACGGTCAGATACGTCTCCGACGAACTGACCATCACCGTGCTCGAGCAGCCGAAAGGACGGGATTCGATTCCATCCCGTCCAATTTTATAGTGGGAGTTAAGAGAATAGGGGAAAGGTGGGGTAGAGATAAAAAAACCCCCATCTCCTCAACGACGTCGAAACGAAAAGACGAAAACGAGGGTATACCAAACGGCGCGAAACGGAGGTAGCGGCGCGCAAGAGGCCGGTTGCAGAGGCAGGAAAGCGTGGCACGTGCGAAAGCAGCGCACTGCGCGGACCAGAGTCGGACCGGGCGAAAAAGCAACGGGGCGCGCGGCGGAAAACTTAAGTGTCGTGTGTGTGAACGAGAGAGAGAAAGAACAAAAAGGGAGCGGTAGCGTGGCAATCGATGATCGTACGTCATGACAAACATACCAAAGAGCTCAGGGTAGGCGTATAACAATTGTGTAGATTCATAGTAAACTGAAGAGAACAAGAAATAGCGGGACGGGCTACAAGAGAATGGCGCACGCAATAGTAAGAGAAGACAAGGCGGGGAAGAGCGCCCCAAGAGGTACGTGAGTAGGCTGGTGTGTGTCGAGATGTGCGGTGTGCTAGACTGTGCTGTGTGGTATGTGTGATGTGATATGTGAATTGTGTTATGTGTAGGCATCTGGTGTAATGAACACACTTCGTGTAATGTTGATGAACGCGTCATCTAAACATACACTCGCGCTTCACGCACTGTAGTGCACCTACGGTGCACACATATGTAATATATACATAAAAGAAACATGGGGAAAAAGGGCGGGAAAGGTCCGGGTAATAATCTAGATAATACATCATGAATATATATATATAAATAACACTCATATACATACATACATAAATATATACAAGCACGTGTACGCGCGCTACGCGCGGCTACTATACATAGTGTACGTAATTTACAATTATGAACACCGTATTTATGATTCTCGTCCCACAGATCTATCTAGTATCCACACCTCACCTCTTATCTCGAATTCCCAATACTAGTCCGCGCGCCCAAACACACTACCCTCAAACTCACCTGTAAATCTCTTCATTAAGCGTCGACGATGGGGAAAGAGGTTGGCCATGGGGTGCATCTCGAGTGCGTCCCATCCCCGCACCCTGGTAACAAATTATACGCTTAAACACCTTGACAATTATATTAGGCACTATACCCTACTGTATCAATATATAATATATATATATATATACTATATACTATATATACACCTAATAACTTATATCACATATGACTATATATATACTATCGCGTCCCAGTGCTTCACACATACCCACATGAGTACTCCCGGCATACTAGAGTGAGAGCTCTACTCCGTCGTCACAGCACACAACCATATATATCACACTCTGATATATATATACTAATAACTTATATATATAATATTCCAAATCATGCCCATGACTCGACCACCGTCACTCCCAGCGGATGTGTTAGCAAACTCAACATCCGCATCCCGCGAGGCCATGCTCACGAAAAAAATGCATCGGCCCATACCATATATATAGTATGCTAACCAGCTACAGGCCTACTTAATATAGATATATATATGAGCACTATTCATTAATCGTACTACTAGCAGATATACACTTCGACTTATGCTAACTACTAGCTAATACGCTTGAACTATCTATACATATATAGATAGGTATATTAATATTATACCTATAGTATCAGGCAGCACCGCTCCAGCAAACTTCTTCTCTACTAACTCATACCTCCTCTGACGTCTCTCTCTCTCTGTCTCTCTCTCTCTCTCTCGCTCCTCTCTCCATGCTTATCATTATAATATAATAGTTATAATATAATTAAACAGTGTAGTATGTATTATATATAAGAGTGTTTGCTATTCATGTAGGTATTAGCCACATATTAATATAAGCATATAACTGTTTATTTCAGAGGTATAAACAATGTCGGCATATTATCAGTTCAGTAATAATATCAGTATATTAACTAGATAGTACTATACTCGAATAACGCATATACTCATTTACATCATACTAGTGACGAGTACTACATATGATATATACATAGTAATGCTATACTATTATAATATATATAAGCATATCGTTTTCGCTTTCATCATACACCTAAATAATACATATATATCTTATATATATACAAAAAGTAATAAACCAGATGCGACAGCACACCACAACATAGTACGCAACAAATTTCTTATAGGGAAAATTCTCCATGAACGCAATCTCCCGCTATCGATTTGGGCCTCGAATAGCCACATTTTTTTTAATGCATTGAAAAATAGCATTAAGTGAATAGCGCATTAGATTCTGATAAGTACACTTTTTATTCTCAATTTACATAATATTTTGCCAGCATCCGAAGAGGCCAGGCATGTAAATAGAAAACTATAAACAGTCTACAGCGAAATATAAATAAACATTTTTGATATTTTTGAATTTTAAGAATAATTTCATCCATGAAACTCAGAAATAAATTTATTTTATTTTTAACCTTTATCAATAACACCTTAAAAATTAATAAAATCTTTAGACCTGAAATATTGTACGTTTTGATTGAACCTTGAAACCTGCATTGGTCTCGAGAGCAAAGTTGCCAAATACCAATTTTTTTTACGCTCTTTTAAAAATTATTATTTTTCTCTTTTAATACTATCCTTTTTAGGCGGGATTCGCAGCGCAGTGGAGACGACAGAGTGGGACGAAGTCCCGCCCGTCGTCCCCCGGTAGGCGCGAGAAACCCCGACTCTCTCCATCGTTCTTGCTTACCCGTGGATATTCTTAGTGAAAAAAAGAAAAGAAATATCAACATTGGACAACTTGCGCGCCGTCCTCTCCGTACACTACAGCTTCTCCTACTTCTTCTCGAATAAAACTGTAAATTTGGGTCCAACCAAATTTTTTTATTTAAATTCTTTTATTACTTGTTTTTAAAAAAAAAAAAGGCGGTATTTTTTTTTTTTTTTTTTTTATTTCGAGGGGTAAAAATGTCTCCTGCATTAATAAACAATTATATGTTAGTTTTCGCTTTAATGCTCGTATCAGTAGTTATTTAGTTACATGCCGGGGCCTTTTCGCAGCGATGGTCTGACCTAATATTCTCTATATTATCTAGTGTAGTATTCTTATTTCATCTTGAGCAATATTTGCCCCAAAAAATAAAAATTTAGATCGTCAAGCATTATGATATTCTGTAAAAATGCATCGTTTCAATAATGTTAAACTCGGGTGCCTAAGCACGAGTAGCCACGAGGTGTAAGGAGTCGCCGACTGACATACCTATATATATAATATATATACTTATATTATAATGCATATAATATATACGATATATAGAACTATAGTATATCATTACTACTATATATATATATATATATATATATATATATATGTCTACTAATAAAGTACACAGATATATCCTATGCTCTAAGCATAAGAGCCTGCTTGACTGCAATTCCATAAGGTAAAACAAGAATGTGGACGGCAAGTAAGGGAAAAATCAAGCGTCAAAGCTCAAGTTTCGAGAGCCAAGTTCTGATCCAAGTCATCAAAAATATTGCAAGATGAATAGCTGTGTGAATGGAAAAAGAAAGAAAAAAGAAAGAAAAGAAAGGAAAGAAAGAAAGAAAAAAGAACAAACAAACAAACAAACAAACTCTGATATATCAAAGGAAAAAGTCAAGGAAAAAAACACACACAAAACAAATTAAATAAATTTTTACATTAAAGCAAAATTTTAAGAGCATCGAAGTGAGTTTTTTCATCCACACCCATCGTGCACGTAACAAGCAACAACCAGACTCTAAATACAAGACCATCAATCATCATTCTTCGTCTATGACCTCTGCAGCGTACGCTACGTCTACATCTGATGAACAGCTGCGCCTCTTCGAGAACTCCTCTCGCAGCCGACTTGCCACGAGGCAACAAACTTATTATTGCTGCAGCTTTCGTTGGTATGATAAACATACGTAGCCTCACCTGCATCCAACTCAAGAATTACAAAAGCATCGGTTATTTTGGAGAGCATCTGGGACTTCTGTCCGAAACTGAGTCTACAAACTGCTCTGCTCTCTCTCTCTCTTCTCCTCTCCTCACTCTCTCTCTCTCTCTCTCATCTCGTGCTCATCATCCTCTCTTCTCTCTCGTTCGAATCTCCTCTCCTCTCTCCTTCTCCTCTCTCCTCTCTCTCTCTTTCCTCTCTCTCTCTCTCTCTCTCTTACTCCTCTCTCCTCTCTCTCTCTCTCTCTCTCTTCTCTCTCTCATCTTCTCGTCTCTCTCTCTCTCTCTCTATTATTATTATTTTTATTCATTTATTATATTAATTATTATTATGATGATTATTATGAGCCATTATTAAATTGATTAGTAGATTATTATTATTATTATTATCTATTATTCGGATTAATTATTATTAATTATATTATCTATTATGATTATTATTATTATTTAATTAATATTATTATTATTATTATTATGTATTATTATTATTATTCATTTCATTATTGATATATTTATTAATTATTATTATATTATTATTATATTTATTATTATTATTATGTTATTATTATTATTATATTATTTATTCATTAGGTATTATATTATTATCATTATTGATTATTATTACAAGTATGGCAGTAGTAATATTGGTACTAGTATATATTTTCATTAGTATTAATATTACTACTTACTTGCCAAGTTTTATTATTATTATTATTATTATTATTATTATTATTATTTATGTATTATTATTATTATTATTATTATTATATATTATTATTATTATTATTATTATTATTATTATCATTCTTATTATTATTATTATGATTATTATTATTAATTATATTATTATTGATTATTATTATCTATTATTATTATACATCATTCATTTATTATTATTATTGTATTTCATTATTATTATTATTATTATTATTGCATTATTATTATTATCATTATTCAATTATTATTATTATATTATTATTATTATTATTATTATTATTATAAATATTAATATTTGTTATTATTATTATTATTAGTAAATCATTAGTTATTTATTATATATTATTATATTATTTATTATTATTTATTATTATTATTATTATTATTATCTATTATTATATTAGATTATTAAAATTTTATATTAGTGAGTAGGAGTCCTAAAATTACTTATTTTAACTGACTGCTATGGAGATTAGTATTATTAATCAGCTGTCAAGAATGAATGAATCTAATTGCGTGTGTTAACTTTATTACATTTATTTACTTAAGCTCTTAGCAACAAGAGTTTATTATATATACTAATATATAACTAATATATATAGTAGTATATATATATATATATATTATATATATATATATATATTATATATATATATATATATATATATATATATATAATATATTAGTATATATATTATATATATAATAGTTATATATATTACTATATATAGATATATATATATATAGTAAATATATATATACATATATATATATATATATATAATATATATATATATAGATATATATACTATATATATATATATTATATATATATATATATATATATATATATTATGGATATACGTTATACAGCAGGTTTGGTCATGTTGGAAAGATAGATGAATACGCTCGCCGTTAGTTAAGCGATATATAGGAGTGAGGTGCTGGGGGCGAATCAACAGGAACTAGGAGGCCGAAGAAAAGTGGATTGAGTTAGTAAAGAATGCCTATAGGGAGGAAGTGTAGTATGGGCAGAGCGAGAAGAAAATGTGCCATTAATAGGACGTGAATGGCTGGAATTTATGATGGGGTATGTTGTGGCCCACCTGCAGCAAGCGGAAGGAATTCTTCACGACGATGATGCCATAGTGAGGTCCGTCGCAGTCCTGTGAAACCCTGATTGCGACGAGTTCTCGCTTAAGGGTATAAAGTGCGAGGTATGGCTGGCTTTCGTTTTCAACTTGCGTCATATCTTCTGCTACTTTTCTTTTCCGAGTGCATGTGACACACCTTACCCCCATTCTGGGAAAAGAAGGTGGTCGTGATAATAGTACTAAATATCATATATATATATATATTACTATATATAATATATATATATAATATATATATATATATATATATAATATTATATATAATATATATATAGTATTATGATAATAAATATATATATATATAAATATAATATATATATAATTAGTGATGGATCGAATAACCGCAACCGCAACCGCACATATTTTGACAACCGCAACCGCAGCCACACATATTTTGACAACCGCAACTGCGGTTGTCACTGTTCTACACAACCGCAGCTGGCAACCGCAGCGTGCAACCGCAACCGCGGTTGTCACTGTTTTTCTCACAACCGCAATTGACACTCTGCCAAATCTCTTTAAAAATACTCTCTTATGCTATCAAAATTTCCCTCTCTCTCTACTCTCTCTCTCTCTTTATTACATGAAAAACAAGTATTCGGTTTGCCTTTACTCCTCAAATACTTCTAGAATAAGACAACTAACAAGTTCGGATTTTATACTAATTGAAAAATGTATTACAATATTGGAGATATTTGAAGAGATTACTAAATAATTAAGATTTCATTCGTCCTCTATATCACAAGTAATTCCATTTATTGTGTCGTTAAAAATCTTCACCGGACCTCAGATTTCGAGGCTTAAGAGGGAATTAAATCGCCTCTACAAACAATAAATTTGGAGTTAACTCGAAGATTTGAGTAGTTATGCAGCCATTTGGTCGTGGCAGCCGATTTCTCAAAAGGTATAAGAGGTATTGGCTTCAAACTTGAAATATCTATAGGGGTTAAGCTCAAAACAGGGTAAATTTCAAGTCTCTAGGATGTATATAGGTGGTACCTCTCCCCGAGCCGGGTCGGACGCAGATGATTGCGCTTACGCCCTTGTTGCGGGATCTGAGCGAATCGAAGCGATTAGGCCTAAAAGTGACTGTTAGCGCCAGTGTGAACACCTTGGCCGACCGCCCGCGAACGTCCCCCCATCATGTTGTGATAGCGTTCGTAAAAAATTGATTCCCGTTGGGAATCAATTTTTGAGCCACTTCAGCGGTTTGCTGCTGCGAGTTCCTGCGACTCCGCATTCAAGAGCTCCGATTCTGACTCGTTCCGCCTCCGATGCCGCGTCGCGTTCTCTGCATAACCTGTAGTTCGGAGGGAGTTGGCATTCGGCTCCGGATGCAGGAGGCCACTTGCGATGCCGGAGTTAATAAACAGGTTCATATACCACAATGTTGGTGTCCTTATAATAGGTTATCAGCCTGTAAGATCTCGAATATTGAGCGGTTATAAGACCGTACTAAGGTGGTCTAGACCCCCATTAAGGCGTCCCGACTGACAAAAAGAGCAACAGAGTTGTAAAACAGAGTCGAAGAGGAAGGCAAGAAGGATGAAGGAAGAATAAAGAGGTAAAGAATGGAGAAGAGTCTGACTCAGAGGAGTAGGAGTTGAACAGCCCGCAACGGTGCTGGCTCCAGTGCGGGGACGGCGTAAATATTTGATAAATAATACATATTGGTGTTAAAAATATAGGTTTATAAGGACGTAGAATCTCAACTAGAGGCGTGTTCTGAGCTCTCTCCATGGCAATGCGATGGGTGAGTCACCAAGGCCCAGTGGG
>JABUQX010008221.1:7500-14910 GCA_015478945.1 Trachelipus rathkii
TTATTATTATTATTATTATTATTATTATTATTATTATTATTATTATTATTATTATTATTATTATTATATTTTATTAAATTATAATCATTATCAAATTTACTAAGTTTATTGTTGACTTGTGATTTGAACGATTAAAGCTTTTAGTGCTTTTGAGTTTTTGAGATAAAACAGAAATAAGTGCTTAAAGGGAAAAAGAATTGCAAACGGTGAACGTCGTAGAAGCGTAACTCTTTAAATTATTGAGTGTGATGCTGCCTGTACTTCCCATGAAAAAGCAGCCAAGATGACTTGGAGCACCTATGACCCCTTCTTATCAAGTACTTTGGGTCTGTCAAGAGGAAGAAGGAGTATATTGAGGGCAATAGAGTGATTTACAAGGGAAAGATTGAATGCTCCCAATGTAAAAAAAAAACTTCAGTTTTGACATTAAATCAACACATAGCTTGATCGTAAGTAACTTACAGATACTTTTATTTGAATTTTATTTCTTTAATTTTCAAATTCAAATATTAAATATTTTCACATTTTTTATTTATAAGAAAAAAAATTTTAGTTTTGTAATTTTTTTTATAAACATCCTTCTTTTTACAAGGGGCTTGCCCCCCCAATTGAAGGAGGGGTCAACGGGCCCGGAGCTGCTCAACAGACAGTGAGACACCCAGCAAAACATCAGACCATCATTCTCCAGTCTATGTCGAAAATATTAAATAGAAGAGAGCTCTTGAGTTGCTTTTATAAGTAAGTGTTTTATTTTAAGTACAAGTTAACTATAAGTTGTGTCACAACTAACAGGTTAAAAAACTAACAGAATACAGTCCATACAAAAATTTTCGAATTTGAAATACCGTTTCATTTGTCATTAATATCATTTCTCATCAAATATTTTTGTTTCTAGATTTCTGCTACATGACATTGGGCCTATTCACATTGTGGAGTCTGAGTTCTTTGTCGAATTTCTGTCCTACCTGAACTCTGATTTCCACCTCCCCTCCAGAAGAAAAGTGACGAGGGATCTTGATGTCATATGCATAATAGGGAAGGCTGATTTAACCAACATTATCAGTAAGGTCAGTTATGCGGCCACAACCGCAGACAGCTGGACTGGGAACAACAAACAGGAGTTTTCTGGGGATGACGGTTCACTGGATTAATTTGAATACTTTGAAGAGAGAGAGAGAGAGAGAGAGAGAGAGAGAGAGAGAGAGAGAGAGAGAGAGAGAGAGAGAGAGAGAGAGAGAGAGAGAGAGAGAGAGAGAGAGAGAGAGAGAGAGAGAGAGAGAGAGAGAGAAGGCTCTCTTTGTCTGTAGAGACTGTAGAGAGTTATCTGTTTCTCAGACCAGCACAGTCCTATCCAACAATATTACGGATATTCATCAACAATTTGGCATTGCGCATAAGGTCAGTAAAAATCATGAAATAATAACGTGATGCTGAAAAAAATTATAACTCAAAATTAATAAGGAAACGACTAAATTTTAAAATTATATTCAGGTTGTCTGCATTACAACAGATAACGGTGCTAATTTCTGAGCAGCCTTTCGGGTGGATGCTCATGCAGAGGAAGAAGAACAAGCACCGATTGCAGAGATAGCGGTTAAGCGTGAAGAGATGGAGCAAATTAGTGACACAGAGGTTCTGCAGACAAAACCTCTCCAGCTAGAAAATCTGCTTGAAGAACATGATGCACTTAGCCTAATTAAACATCGCCGTTGCATTTCCTACACATTAAACACCTTGGCTACTAAGGATGTTTCAAATGTTCCTCGCTGGTCCTCTAGTGCCAAGGATCCATTTAATAAGACACTTACCAAAGCCCGGGAATTGTGGAATGCTACAACTAAAACTGCTGTTAGAATTAAGAAGGAGTTGGGAACAAAGCTTAAAACACCAAGTGTTACTCGCCGGAACTCCATATACGATTCTATAAAAGATCTGCTTAAGAACCTTGATGGTCGCATGACACATATCAACAACATTTGTATGGAGCAAAAGCCTTTTCTTCCAGTACTTAATAAAAGTGATAAGGAGGTAATTGCTGAGTACATCGAAATAATGGCGCCTATTGCTGTTAGGCTTGATATGTTGCAGGAAGAGAAGAATGCGTACGCGGGAGTCCTATTGCCTAATCTCTTCCTCCTCAAGGACAAGATCGGGGAAATGCAACGAGAGGTGAAAAATTTAACTATGCCAAAAACTTAGTCAACTACTTGCTAAAGCAACCAAAAGCAAACAAAGGGAAAGAAAAGGGCTTTGAACCGAGGTTCAGCAGTCTTTTTGATGATTTTGATTTGCTTATGGCAACAGCCCTGCATCTTCACTTCAAACTCGGAGTGGTACGTAGGTTAAATGAGGGAAGTACCAAGCTGCCAAGACCAGGATACTGGAAGAAATAAAGTGTAATATTGCATCGAATCTTACTCGTCCACATTAAGGCACTGAAGGTGATGGAACTGAGTCTGAAAGTGACCCATTTATGGTGAGTTATTTTTATAATTTGGAACAAACTTTAAGCATCTCTTGTATTATATATAGGGTATATATATATAGCAGCAGCAGTATATAGCAGTTGAAAGAGCATAGCAGCAGAGCAGTATATATATATAAGGTATATATATATATATATATATACATTATATATATATATATATATATATATATATATATATATATATATATATATATATATATATATAATATATATATATATATATATTCACAATACACTGACATAATGTTCAAATGAAACTTAAAAAAGATGAATTCTTGATACCATTTCTAAATATTTCAGAAACTAAAGGCCCCATGTAGCCAGCAGACACTTCTGGAGGAGAAGCTGGGACAAACCTTTATTTAGCTGGGCTGCAGTAAATGTTCACCACAGTACCCCTCTCACTAGGAACCTGTTTCCGTGTGAATACTAGGAGGTCTGGGTGGACTTGTTTATTAAGTATAATACCCCATTACCCAGCTCAGCGGCCGTGGAGAGGTTGTTTAGTCAAGGCTCTGACATTCTAAGACCAAAAAGGGCAACGATGGCATCCATCAATTTTGAAAAATTTATCTTTATTAAAGGGAATATGACCCCCTATTCAGAATGCAAGGGGAGAGCGAGGAGGAAAGATCACAGATAATTGAATAAGATTAAAAATCTTTCTCATTTTTGTTATATTTGCATCTTTCAATTAAAATTTAAAAATAATTCATCTCTACATACTTGCGCTTTTTATATACTTTTTTTGCGCTTCTAAATTTGTGCTTTTAAAATATTTGATTTTGTGGACATGTGCGCTTTGCGCATGCGGACTAATTTTTTTAAACATGTGCGCTTTGCGCTTGCGGACTAAGTTTTCCACTTTGCGCTTTTGCGTTTTTGCGCTCTAAAGCTTAAAATTTGCGCGCCCACCTCAATAAAACATATATAGGTGAAACCATAGATTTGCAAAGAAAGAAAAAATCAACATACAGATGACCTGCACAAGGACAGCGTAAATTCAGCTTTAACAATAAGTCATAGGCGTAACACAGGCCACTCTATCAATATCAACAATATAAGATGATCAGAAATATCAATCACACGAACCATAGCAAAATCATGGAATCCTTTTGAATTTATATTGGTAACAACTACAATAAGCATCCCGGTGAAGTTAAGATAGATTTTTATACAAAATGAATATCTGAAAACATCAAAATATTTCAACAACACCATGAAGAAAATAGGAGACCAACTGAAACACACTTGAATTGATGAAGATCAAGAAAGAAATCCAGTCCCTTAGCCTGAAGAGGTCTCACGTGTCGGGACGAAAATTAGCTTTCCTTTTAAAAATTTATTTCATTAAAAAAAAGTGTCTTTAACAATGTTTTTAATTTGTGTACATTTAGTAATAAAAATGAAGTGACAGTAAAGCATAATACTAAAAAGAATCCAAGGGCTTCCTCTCTAAAGTATATATAAGATGTTAAAGAAAGATCATATAATCTAAGAAGAGCAGCATATATATATATATAAGGTTATATATGTTATAGCAATAGCAGCATATATGAAAGAGTTGGGAAAGAGTTATAAAAATATATAGCAGTTAGTTATGCAGGTTATTATGTTATATATATATGTTACAGTGGTTATGCTATATTTAAGTTATATATATATATATAAATATATAAGGCATGTTATTATATTTAAATAAATAATTTTGAAAAGAGATTTCGGAAAATATTTGATTTTCCTTGAAGATATTTACTTTAAATAAATAAATACATTAATATTTTAACAATTAAATCTATTCCCTTCCGAATTCGTTTGATATATCAAATTTCGAATATTTTTATGTTAAAAACTCGGAAAAATTATAATTTGGCCTCAATTTTAATTTGAAATCATAGTAAATACCAAAAAAAATTTGATTATATTTAGATATGTTTATATATTTTGCATCAATTTTTAACAAAGGAGTAATGGAATTAAAAAATATTTTTTTATTTTGTTTGATTTAAACATTTATTATTTAGTAAAATTACAGTTAACCCCGGTAGAAAAACCCCGGTTTTTCCTGATTTTTGCCGGGGCCGGGGCCGGGGCCGGGGCCGGGGCCGGGGCCCCGGTCGGTTCCTAATGTCAGGGCATTGGATTGATAAAGATTTTCAAAGGAAGAGTGGAACATTACAAATCAGTAGTTTTTGTGTTTCCAACTCAGCAGAAAATATATGTCTAAAAAGAGAGGAAACACTTAAGAGCTGGGATTTAAGAAAAGAAAATATTCATTTTGTCCTAACAGATAATGCACCTAACATTACAAAAGGTATGAGAGCGACAGGTGTTATAAATGTTTTATTCATTCCTTACAGCTGTATCACATGATGCTTTATTTTCTCAAAAATCAACTAAAGATTTAATTACTTTATGTAGGAAAATTGTAGGTCATTTTAGTAGATCACCACTGAAATTCAAAAATCTCAGAATTTGCCAATACACAAGCTTATCCAAGATGTGGAAACAAGAGGAATCATCATATTATATGCTGCAAAGGATCATAGAGGAAAAAATTGCAGTTACTATATATTCTTCAAATTCGAAAAACAATCTAGATATCTTAAATGCAAATCACGTGGAAGCTAATGGAGAATATAATTAGACTGCTACAACTACAATCATTTGAAGAATTAACTAAAACAGCGAGGATGATGATGTAGATTTATTTTTTGTAATACCTGCAGTTAATGCATTTCAAAAATATTTAGCAAAAACTTGGAAGAATAGCGGTGTAAAAACTATGAAAGATGAACTTATAAATTCTGTTACTGAACGTTTTGGTCCCATTAAAGAGAAGAAACTTTATATACTTGCAACAGTTCTAAATCCATAATGCAAATTAGCTCCCTTTGATATTATTGATCAGAATAAAATAAAAATTTATGCTCAAAGAAGAAGTAAAACTTTTTATAAAACCTAAAGAAAATATTACATTAAGTCCAGATTCTGATGAACAAAATGATGATCAAAATGATCAGTCTCATACAGATTCACATGAATCTGGAAAATGAAACTGCAGATATTGAGAAGGAAACACGTTCAATTTTCTGGAAGTGCTTTGATGACATGCTACAAGAAAAATCGTCAGAAAAATGAAGAATATTCAGATACAATCAAACCAAGAGGAACTGATCAAAGGAGAAAAAAGTTAAAATGTAAACGTAGAAGCAGCAGTGAGAGAAAACAACATGAATTAGAAAATACTATTCAAACTGTGGATAAATATTTTGCAGCACCACTTATGGAACGAAAATCGGATGCTGATTCACTGACTGTTATGGTGGAAAGAAAGAAAGCTCTTTTCTGATTGCATCTACCTGAATTAGCTAGGAAAATCTCTCTGCTCCACCTTCAAGTGTATTTAGCGAGAGAATTTTAATAATTTAAAGATTAAGGATATATGATCATAAATTTAGTCTTTTGGTCAGATAGTTATGGCATGTAGTTTAAAAGTTCTTTACCAATTAATTTACCTATTTCTGTATTGATTTTTAAAGTAGATTTATCAAAAAGTGTATTTTTTGTTAAGGGTAGTCATTTTTGACATCAAACCCTTAAGTTTTTTATCAAAATAATTAGTCAATTTAGTAAATGGTATCATATAGGCCCATTCATATTATTATATATTATTATAGTTATAATATTAGTTATTAGTTTGACTTTATATTATCACTACAGCAAAATATTAAAATAAATTTTTAACACTTTTTTGTATGAATCAGTTCTTCGAAATAAATTTAGAGTTTCATTAAATGTCTCATTATTACTTTCAATGAATTATAATTATTTTTATTTTTCAAAACTACTGTGCCTTTTAAAATATAGGTCTCTCGGCCGGGATGGAGATCTTTAAAAAGAAGCCGGAACTCCGCCGCCGGGAGCCGGAGATCCGCACTTAACATATATATAGCAGAGTAGCAGCAGCATATAAGAAAGAGTGTTATATATATATATATATATATATAGTATATATATAAGGTAAATAGATATATATAGTTATATATATATATATATATATATATGTATATATATATAGTTATATATTTATATATAAGCAGTATATATATATATATATATATATATATATAAATATATATATATATATAGATCCGGTATCCCTATACATATATATATATATATATATATATATATATCACAGACCAATATGATGAAAATTTCTTTAAAGAAAAGAGCAAGTAATTCTTGAAAGTGTTGATTCTTCTTCCAATAGGAGACTATGAACAGAGCAATGTGTCAGTTACTGACTTTAAGAAACCCCTGAAACCACCACTCGAATGAAGGAGATAACAAGCCTCCTCTTGTAATTAACACTGGGAAACACGAATGCAAAGCAGAACCAGGTACGGGTTTGCTCTTTTTATAAAAATATTTTCGTTAATTAACCTCCTTTTCATATATATATATATATATATGTTATATATTAAGCAGTATAAGTTAGCAAGGTATAAGAAGAAGTTATATATATATATATATATATATATATAAGGTTATAGTTATATATATATATATATATATACAGCAGGGCTATATATATATATAGTTAGTTAGTTATATATATATATATAAGGTTATATATATATATATATATATATATATATATTTTTGTAAAATCGACAACTATTCTTTTATATATATATATATATATATATATATATATATATATGTATATATATATATAATAACAATACACACACACACACACACACACACACACACACACACAATAATAATAATAATAATAATAATAATAATAATAATAATAATAATAATGAAGCGGCGCATCGAAAACGCGAAAGCGTTTTCACGATAAATGCGAAAACGGTTAAACACCTGAACGATCCGAACGAAGTACACCG
>JABUQX010008222.1:0-5000 GCA_015478945.1 Trachelipus rathkii
CATAATTTTCGGACATTGTAAACAGCATTAACGTTGGCCATAACGATTTACGAGGTTTACCTCGCTCCAAATAATAATTAATTATAGTCATAGTGTGAGATTTTAAGTAAATCGAGAAAATACTATAAAGAATTATATTATAAAATTTATAAATAAAATATATGTAAAGCTATAAATAAATAAAATTTATTATATTATTTAAAAGTCTTTAACCATAATAATAATTTGTAATATATTTTAAAAATACATTAAATATAAAATTATTTTGTTTTCAAATATATATATAATATATATATATATATATATATATATATATATATATATATAATATATAATATATATATATATATATTATATATAATATATATATATATATATATAACTATATATTATATAATATTATATAATTATATATAATATATATAATATATATAATATAATATATATATATATTATATAGATATATATATATATAATATATATATATATATATATATATATTATATTATATATATATTAATATATATATATATATATATATATAATTTTAGCTGAACGATATCCCCTACGGTTATTTAGGCACTAAAAGAAGTGCTACAGATCTTGAGTTATAAGGCCGAAAGACTTTAAGTAGTCAGGTTCAGATATAAAATTTATTTATCCTAATATTTGGTGGAAATTAAGAGTCTAGAGCAGTAGCCAGTATCGGAGTCTGATAATTTTGATTATAGAGAAAGAGGGGAAAGTTTAAAATGATTTATATAGTTGGATCTTAGTTTGGAAAATTTAAATTGATGAAGTATTTAAGAGCCAGGATAATATTTATAGACTCCGCATATCACTAATTAGGAAAGGTTCAAACTCCAACATGGTTTTAAACGCTGTAGCAGTGTGTATTAATTATTTTATATTCCAAATATTAACCGTAATGTAAATATAATAAGAAAAGTAATTTAATAGTTACTGCTAAATTTACAATTTATTTTACATTATTACTCATTTTAAGTTAATTTAAAAAAATTGTATATAATTTTTTTTAATTTTTAATACAACTTTTTTTAGTACCTAAATATTTAGAAACAAACTTACTTATAAAGTTATATATTTAGGTAAGAATATTTCACGCAAACCTTTATTCCTTTACATTTGGCGTGACTGAAAGGTGAGCTCGATTAATTATTTTGACGACTTTCGGTAATTTACGACTACTCATTTTGGATAATCACGGTTGCTATCGACTGCTCCGTTGTTTGAGTGTTAGGAGTAATTCTGATTGGGGAAAATGTGATTTTAAATATTTGAAGGGTCCCTTTGGAAGATTTTAATTCTTTGATTTTTAAAGTCTTCTCCGAGATACCTCACACCCATCAGGTATTTAATCCCCCCTCACCTCTCATATTATATATATATATATATATATATATATATATATTATATAATCATATTATATATATTATATATAATATTTTCTATAATATATTATTATATATAAATTTATTATATATTTATATATATAATATATAATATTATTTATATATATAATATATATATAATTATATTAATATATAATATATATATATATAATATATTATATATGTAGTATATATTATAAATATATTATTAATATATATATATATATATAATATATATAATATATATTATATATATTAGATATATATTATTAATATTAATGATTATTGGTCAGCTTTCGATTGTCCGTTACAATGATCATTAAAAACTATTAATGTCAGTAAAACGGATACATTGCCTGAATGCTGGTCCAAAGTTTGCTGAAATGTAAAAAAAAAAAAAAATAAAATAAAAAAAAAATAAAAAAATAAATAAATTATATCTTAAAAATACAAAGGCTACAGCGAAAAGGAAATACATTTTTGGAATCCTGGTAAAAATTTCACATAAGAAAAGTAAAATAATAATTATAATGAAAAAATTATGTTATATTAAGTAATATGTTAGGAAGGCCTATTTAGAGACCTTTATTGGTTTCTCGATAAAATAAAAGACTTTATTAAATTTTGCTATTTTTTTTCTTTTATAATAATATCCCCAAGGGTATACGCACCGATGGCAGGAGTCGGGGTCTTCGGCCTTCCGGGAACTAGGGGTAGGACTAATTCCCCCCTCGGGGAGGTCCGGAACCCCCGCTCTTTGGTATTTGGGTTCGCGGGGTTCCTCCGCCCTCCCCTACGGGGTAGGAAAACGTCCCCCCCTATGTTCCCGTCGGCTCGAGCCCCATATATAGTTAAAAGCAAAATTTAATAGAAGTCTTATATTCATTTTATTCAGAGAGCAATACATGGTCTTGAAATAGGCCTCTATCATACTATTACTATTAATTATTAACAAGAATTTTTATTTATATAATTATATATTATCTTTACATTTTCTTATGTGAAATCTTTACCTCGATGCGAGATTCCTCTAAACAATAATATATACAGTGTATCCTATTCGCTGTAGACGTTATTGTTAGTGTTTTTTGAACGAGATAATATATACAGATATTCATTCTTATGTTATTTTTGGGTTTTTTCTTTTATTTTCTTATTTTTTTTTTTATTTATATTATACCATTCCAGGGCGCCAATTCTTGGAACCGCAGACATCTCCAGACCACATTGTAGTTCCAGGCATTTTAACTGGCTGTGCTAGTTAATCGATGTCTCTCTTTAGGTCTCCTATTTATGAATACGAGACAAAGAAAATACGCTAATTTTCTATAATCTCATATTTAAAAGCCTTACTCATCGATTACTCTCAGTTGAAGTCACTCTTTAATAGTGACATTTTTTCTCTCAGATATTAAATCTTTGATGAGTGGACGGTAATCTATCCTAAAAATTTCGATATGTTACTTTAATCGTAATATATCTAAAAAAACAATATGATAGATTTCAAATATTTTATTAATTATTAATCTATATAGTATTTTTATATTATAATATATCATTCTATATTGAATCTTAAGAAGTTTTAGTAGTGTTACTTAAGTCAATGATATCTTTTCAATTTTAAACCTCGTATGTATTGGAATTCTTGAGCAATCCAATAGAATCCTATATTTTCTCAAGAGTTTAGTAATATTTATGATTTTACCAGAGATAATCTATATTAACAGTTAATAATTCTTCCAGTATTTAGATTACGTGCATGAAACGTATAAAATTATATAGAGTTAAGTTATGAAAAATAGAAGTAGGAAGCGGTCTTCAGAGTAGATGAAATGAAATTTTGGCGTTTTCAAAATAATTATGGATAGCCTCTGATCACTCTTATTATAAATAGCAATGGAAGATATGGAAAGTTTATAAATAGGATAAATCTATAATATGAAAACAAAAAATGAGGTTTAGGAAGAATACTATTGATATATGATAGGAGGGATTAAAATTGATCCCTCATGAAATAATATTTTTTTTGGTGATTTAAGTAAAGTTTAACTCTTTGCCCTATGCAGAGATCAGATACATCCCCTTTTCTTTGATTTTAGAAATCAAATATATACAAATATTAATTTATTTCCAATAGATAGGTGAAATGATTATAAATAATATATAAATAATTAAATTTAAGTATAATAATAATATTAAATAATAAAATGAATAATAATCAAGTATGATTAAGAATAATGATAATGAATAATGTTTTAATAAAGTCAATACATATCTAATAAAATCTACTAAATTTAAATAATAATTTATTTTGCAATATGTAATCTACCTATAACCTAAATCATAACTAATAATAATAATATATCAATAATCTCTTTGGAATCTACCCATAGTCTACCTATAATTTACCAGTATTCTATAAATCAACCTAACGTAGATTTTATTATTCTTTCGACTAGAAATTATTAATCTTATTAGATGTGAGATAAAATTATTATTTAGTTAATGCAAACCATTTTAGCTATAAAAATTTATTTTAGCTCTACATTCTCGATGTATGATTCATTATTATTTTAGTTCTCGACACTTTTTATATGCTTAATGTATTACTATTCTTTTCTTTCACGCGTTATATGGTACGACTAGTAGGTGATCTCGGACTATATTTGTACCTCATCATATACACTGGGAACTTTTATTATTGACGGAGTAACTCAATGTAACTGGTATATAAACTTTGTTTAGAATAGAGCTCCATTTCTTAGATATTTACACATATTTACAATCTTTAACCCGAGGCTTGGCAATATTTTATTTTGTAACAATTGTTATTCAATTATTTCTTTATTTTGAGTTCATTCTTAAATTTTAGTCTTCAGTAAATTGTGTCGTAACTGCCCACACTCTAGACCACAATAAAGCTCTCGAGTCTCTCAAATTATTAATTTTATTCAGTTCTTTAAAATGGAGAAGTAACTAATCCAAAAGTATGTTATTTATTAGTCCTATTTATATTTAGTTAATGTTATATACGAATCTGTTAGTTTTAATATATAACATAATGAATTTACCAACCATTTTGTGTGTTTTAGTCAATGTGATGTGTAAAAATAGGTGTCCGTCTATTTCTAATATATATATTGTTTAGCCGATACTCTACTATTATAAAAATTCTCATTCTATCTGTCATCTGTAATTTTAATTACATTAATTATATTTTGATAAATTTACTTATCGCCGAAAATACTAAAGTCGGATATACTTTAACAAATTTTAATTTAACATGTATTGTACTGCGCAGTCTCTCGAACATTCATTCTTCAGCTTTCTCACTATACCTACTCCCCAAATAACTATTTCTTCTTACAATTCGCCCTTAATATTTATTAAATTTAATAAATATCGTAGTTGCTTATATTCAAGATTTCTTATTTAAAAATCTCTATAGGTAATATCTTCATAACACTATGCTTTATCGTGACTTCATATGTAGTGGTCTTGAGTACTCGATACCACATTAAATAGTTCATCCACCTCTCTTAAACTCACGTTGAGTCTAATAAGCTCAGCGTCATGTTACCACATTAA
>JABUQX010008222.1:7500-17500 GCA_015478945.1 Trachelipus rathkii
CTTTGTCTTATTGGATTGATAGTAATTATCAAGGTAATCTAGCGATTCAGAAGTGCTTAAAAGAGCCTAAGCCCTTTCCAGTAATTCTAATTCTTAAAATATACCAATCTACATAAAATATAACTTTTTGTGTTTAATATGTAACAAATTGATGTATTGTGGAAGTCTCAACTTTGAGGATATGGTTTTATAAGATTATATATAAATCTGGAGAGTTTATTGCAAGTTGAAAATTGTTCCAACCACCAATTTGAAATAATTACCTATACTTTGTTTATCGCTTACAACAAAATACTCATGAGATGAATGGAATTAGTTTTCCTATTTTAATACATAATCAGACAGACTCATAACCGGGAACTAGTGAGAACTATGTTAATATGAGTAAGTCATATGAAATTTTTGTGCGAGAAGAAGATATACTTTGATATGGAAACATAAAATTTTATTTCTCCAGACCGAGAGCTCACATTCCTAGCATGATTCTCAAAAAACGTTAAGTAACACCCTACCGGTTAAAAGACAATACGATATCTGGATATCTCTGAAAATTTTTTACGAGAATAATGGTAAAAATTAACCAAAAAAATAAAAATGTTAAAATAAAAAATAAAAAAAAAAAATAAAAAAAATATTCATTAATAAGGTGCTCTAATAAAACAAAACTACAAAATTTTACACATTGAAATTAAATATATTGATGAAGAGGGGTAGAGATTTGAGTTAGAAAAATTTTATATTAATTATATTCATATATATTTATTAGATTTAAGCATATATAAATTGACTATTTGATATCTTCAGGTTGTGCTTAGATGGATGTCTTAGTGTAACTGTATAATTTAGTAAATATTACTTGTAGGAATTAACAACGTCCATTTCCTCAGGCTCTGCGAGAACTAAAGAAGAGCAACGAGAGGGAGAGAAGCGTATAACCAATCGCAGTAAGGAGAAGGGAGAAGGAACCCACGAGCAGAAACAACAACCAAAAATAACCAAAGAGCGGGTTCCGAACCCTCCGCGAGAAGGAAGGAATGGTACCTAACAGCGTAAGTTCACACGGAGGCCGAAGCAGAAAGCCCGACTCATAGCCATCGAGATGCGGAAGTATAACCCTATGAGAGAGTGTGTAGTAGATTAAAGAAAAAAAAAGGAATCAAAAAAGAATATTGAGAATAGAGAAAAGTCTAAATGATTAATAGAAGTTAAGCTGAGTAGAACGAAGAAAGAAGTTCACTCTACTATATATTCTCTCTAATTGTTATCTTTTAATATTTTC
The DNA here is from genome assembly GCA_015478945.1 of Trachelipus rathkii. NCBI lineage: Eukaryota > Metazoa > Arthropoda > Malacostraca > Isopoda > Trachelipodidae > Trachelipus > Trachelipus rathkii. Next base: position 8,780 of record JABUQX010008222.1, read on the forward strand.
CTCCAATATTATCTTTCACATTGAGCAATTTCTTATTGATTTTTTTCTTCTATTTTTTTTTTCTTTCATCTGTGTGATACTCCAAGCATCTCCTTATCACGCTGTACTAAGAATACTGCTATTTGCGCATTCTCTCGAGTTTAGCATACTAGTAGTTGTTTTGGCCGTTTCTTCTTATATATATATCCAATATTCCTTATACTTCTAGAGTTTATTTTCTTTGTTTATATTTTCTATTTCCGCACTAAATTCAAAAATTAGACCAGCATCAAAGCAATGTATTCCTTTTCCGTTTTCCCTGTAGCTATTTTTGAGATATGGGTTGTGGCTCTTCTAGAAGTGCGTGACCAGTATATGTATCTAATATATACCTAATCAGTACTAGACGCATAAAGATAACTATACGTCTATAGTCAGTAAATAAGAATATATAAATATGGTACCTATGATATACACGACTATCACCCGATATATAATAAATATATATAAAGCGTATACTGTAACGAATATAAATGAATCGCGTAGTTAGTATATATATATGATAGGATTATTAGGATAATTAATAATATACAAAATATAATATGTGTATCCAAATAGGTAGTGTATAGGTAGATATTATAATCTAAGGAGAAGACGGAAAGAAGGGAAGCCTAAATTCTGGCAAACGCAACACAACAATTGTGTTCATATGCTTGTATTCTACTCCTTCTTTTAAAAGAAGGATACATAGTTATTTATTACTTTTTGTTTTATATAATCAGGGTTGAAAACTTTTCAGACTAATTTTATTTTTAGTTCCGGTGTTATAACATTGAAAAAGTCCAAGAGTAGTAGAATAACGCATATATAGTGAATACGGGTACCTATATACTAATAATACCTGATACTATATAGATCTATAATCTAATTACGACTAGTACGGTACGTTCATATAAAATTACTACAAAAGTATAAAGCATTAAGCGGACTATACTCCGATATACTAGCTAGTAAAACGTATACTAATAATAGCGCGAGACGCAGCACGACTATACTATCAGCTAGTAAGTATTACATCACTATATATCTATATTATATAGTATCCCATCTATTGGGCATGGTTTATATATGGAAACTATTTAAGGATTAGTTTACGGAAGCACGTTCAATTTCTATTCCGCACATTATAATTTGAACATGTTGGAAATTTATCTGCTTATTGAAAACAACGAAAATAAAGTGAACAGCGTTATATAAATTCAATTATTTAAAGAATATCCATTAAATTATTACAAAAAAAATATAACACGACTTGGACATTCATTAACAGAGAAGCGAAGTCGATGGGACTTGATGGGGAATATGTGGATAGAATAACAGATGAAATAGTGAACTGTTATATAAAAGTAACTTATAGTCATGGTAGGAGACCCCGGTCATTAGTTACCAATTACTATTAAGTATATAATATATATAATTATATATATTAAAAGTTATAATATATAGATTATAATATATTATATTATTATATGTATTATAATGATAAGTATAAAAGATATATTATAAATATATATGGTCAGCTCTAGAAAAGCCACAATCCATATATCTCAAAAAACTTACAGAATTCTATTGCATTAAAACACTAATAATTTTAATGTAAGGCTCTTAAGAAGTTGTAAGATGCTATAAAAAAAAAAGAAAGAAAAAAAACACAAAAACCAAAAAAAAAAAAGAATTATATCTCAAATACTACAATAGCTACAGCGAAAAAAAGAAATATACATTTTTAAATCACACATAATTTTAGATAGGAAAATGTAAATAAAAAAAAACATAATAATAAAATAAATTAATTCTTCCCATGAACCGTTCATTCAGTCATATATCTAAGAGGCATATTTAGAGCCGCTTTATTGATACTCGTTAAAAATATTAGAGACTTTTATTAAATATAGCATTTTTTTTTAACTAACGAATACCCCAAGTGTATACCGCACTGATGCAGGAGTCGGGGTCTCTCGCCTTCGGAACTACGGGTAGGACTAATTCCCCCTCGGGGAGGGTCTCGGAACCCGCTACTTTGGTATTTGGTGGTCGCGGGGGTTCCTCCGCCCTCCCCTACGGGTTATGGAAAAAGTCCCCCCCGTGTTTCCCGTCGGCTCGAGCCCCCCTAATTGCCGTGTATTCCTTTCACAAATATATATATATATAACTATGTCCCCTGCTCCTAAACAAAAGAAAAGATAGCAATTTTATGTTTAATATTTTTTTTTAATTATTTTTTTTATACATTTTCCGAAACAATTATTATGAGGAGGGGGATAATGCATTTAGATTTATTAAGGAAATAAGATTTTGTAGATATGTTTTTTTTTTTTTTTTTTTTTTTTTTTTTTATTTTTTTTTTTTCGTTTTTAACAAATGCAGATTAATGTTCTTGTCAAGCGGTTTGTCATAAGGCCTAAAGAGTTTTCTATTATGAAGTTTATTATAAATATATGATGATATTATATATATATTAAATTATATATAATATATATATATAATAATAATATATATATATACTATATATAGATATATATAGTAAATATTATTTTTATTTAACTTTTATGTATTCATGATTACATAATCATAAGGTCATACAGATCTACTAGCTCTGTACATAAAATTATATGTGCTTACTCAATTAACGAGTGCTACAATGAAATAATATTAATATATGGTATAACTTTTATAAATTTATGATTTCATTTTTTCTTATATTTTATATAAATATATTATGTAATTAATATATGGTTTTAAAACTCAAAATAATATTTTCCCTATATTGTTTATCTATTACCTATATTTAATTACAACTAATAGATTTTATGTAATATTATATACATATATTTATTTAATAATTATTAATATATAAGATATTATAATAATATATCTAATATATAAATAAATAGATTAATGGTTTTTTAGAAAGCTAAAATAATATTAAATTATATATCTGAAAATATATTATTATATATAATATATATATATATATATTATTATATATAATTAATTTTAATATTTATAAATTTTAATATAATATATTATACTTATATTTTAATATATATTTTACTTATTAGTATATAGTTTATTAATATCTCTAGATCTATATTTAATTACATTATGTTTATAGATATTCTATTGTTATATATAAATGGATATATTATATTTGATTATATCGATTACATTAAATCTCACTATTTATAATCGAATTTATTACTTGTTAGCAATCTAATATATTATATAGTAATAATATATTTTCAACACATTAATTATTATATAGTATAACACATTTTAATACTCTAACTAAATATAGTTCCTCATAAACTTAGTAAGGATATTTTTAAACTTTTTGAAAATATTATATAGAAAAAAAATATTACAATAATAGATTTGTACTACAGATAGATAAACATAGAAATAAAAAATAAATAGATAAATATCTCTTAATTCCTATATTTTAGTTGTTGAAGAAGAAAAGTAATGCATTCTCTCTGAGTTACTCACTAACTGAATACAATCAAATCAATACTCGATGCTTTTGATTGTTCTTAACATATATCTAGCTTCCAATATTAAAGATGCAATTTTGTAGTGTAATTGTTAACTACCTAGATAGGTTAGTATGCACACATGGATGCAATTCAATATGGAAGTGCATACTATTAGTGTCCAATTTCTACTAAAGTCCATTGTTATTTACATCTATAATTATACGTGTGATGAATATAGTGCATATAATTGTCTAATAGATATCTCTATCGTTTTTTTATTTGTAGCAATAGGCGCTGGTAAAGTATTAGTTATACAGCTCTCTTGAATTCTTTAGAGTAGTCAAGTATTGATATAGATTTATGTGTGAATAAGATAGCTTAATCTGTGATTATTGAGTCGGTCACATATAGATATCTTTCTATTTGGTTAGCGTTTGTTTATCTTTAGTAGATTTGTGTGATAGCATTATATAGTGATGAACTTTTTTATCTCAATAATTATGTATCATAATATTTATAGGTGTATAATAGTTATAAATTTAATTTAAATTATATATTGACTAATAATCTTCTCTCTCACTCCTCAAACTATACTAATACATTTATATATTTAGTTAAATAAAATTATTTTATGTTGGGTTTTAGACTCTATGTTGTGATTTTTATAATTGATCTATTTATATATATTTATTTCATATATATATTCTATTATTTGTATTACTTATAGTTTAAATTGTTATTGTTATTATATGTCATGCGTTGGTCGTACTATATGAGTATCTTTTATATCTATGTTGGATAGTATGATGTCTTTAATTTACTTGATATTAATATCTTTTTATGATTCGATTTTACTTTAATATTTAATTATATTTATTTATTATATAAAATTATATTATTTATTATTTAATTATTATAATAATATATAATTTAATTTAAATAATATTATATTATTTAATTATTTTATATATATATATTAAAATTTATTTATTTTTATATTATTATATAATGGAATACTAATAGTATAATGATTTACTTAAACTCTATATTGTTATCGGAACAAGATTGTTATACTTCACGAGAGTATTGATCGCGGAATCTCCAGATGTAGAGAGTAAAATTATGAATCACTGATTTGTTAGGCTTTTTTAATTAACTGAAAGCGTTTTTTATATAGGCGTTTGTGGCCCAAAGCGAAATTATATTCCTCGTTATCCAGAGTATCTTGAATCTCTGATTCCATATGCGATTTGCTCTTACAACCGTACCCATATTCAAGGTATTATAAAGATCGAAAGATAGTCAATTATCCTTTATAAAGTATATATATTTATATAAAAAAATATATTTAATATATCTGATATTTAGTTCAAAAATATTTATTAATCTTTAAATAATTATATATATATTTTATATATAGCAAACTACTTCTTATCAGTGGACTTCTGCGCCATAGTGTATTAATTATAAATTATCCATGACAGTACTGTACATATTCGAGGCCATAGGTAAGTAGTGCGTTAAGTAGTAGATATAAAGTAGTAATTACTAGTTACTAACTTATGGTAAATTGTAATGCTTACTATGTTATTAATTAAGATGATAAACACAATATAAAATAAATATAATATGATAGAAAATTATTAAAATTATAAATAAATAATTCAATTGTAAAAATAAAGATATTATAAGGGAATTTACACAAATTTAAATATCACATACTCAATATGCTTATGTATATTTAAACATCATTAATATAATAATATATTTATAATGTATATTATAATATTTAAATATTATAATAATTATAATATTATATTATATATATTTATAAAATTATAATTCTTTTTATCAATTTTATCATATATATAATGAAAAGAGTTGCATATATATATTAAATAAGAAGATAAATATTTATATATAATATATTATATCAATATATAATTAATTTATGACTTTATCTAGTTAGTATAGTAAATAATTTAATTATGTCAAATTTAAATTATATAATAATATAATTAAAAAATAAATTATATAATTAATATTTACGATATTCAGATAAATTAGCTGATAATAACTCTATAAATCTTAATTGATGTAACTAAGTAAACTTACTTACATATAATCTATTTTAATTCAATAACTTCAGATTATTATACTTATATATATTTTATTTAAATTAAATATTTATTATACAGTATCTTATACTGAGACAATACATAAATAAACTCATTCCAAGTATGTAATATAAAAAGCTATATATAATATAACATTAAATTTCATCATTTAGTTATAAGAATAATAATTAAAAGAATTAATATAATAATAAAGGTAATCCAAACTAATATCTGTAAATTATTTGCATATCATTGATAAACTTACATTATTGATTATAGACTAAATTATTATCAATTTATTATCTATTAAAATCCCATAATATATTATATATTAATATAAATATATCATAATTTTATTATAGTTCAATAATAATTAGATTAAATAAATAATAAATATATAATATTACGCAAAATTGAAAAGAAAAAGTATATAGAATTACTTAATCTTACTATATATATAATGTATAATATAATAGAAAATTAATATAAATAATAAATTATATATAAATTAATATATATCATTCCTCATTTAATAACACTTAAGCAAAATTCATTTAGAAATAAGTTACAATAGCTAGTGTATAAACTATCGCATTTTATATGTAAATTATATAAACATCAGTATTAGCTTTTAGTTTCCAGTAGTCTAAACCTCTATGTAGATTCATATTTATTCAAATAATATAATTATATTATTTTTGATAGATTTCCATCTTATATAATATGATATTAAGATATTTATTTGAAAAAGACTATAGATATATGCAGTTAGATGATTGCGCGTAGTTCCGTGAATCACATGGGATAGCAGGTGTGATCTCGGTGTGCTGGAGATAGTACAAAAATAATTAGGAGGTCTCGATTACCGACCTTTTGTCAAGTTGGTACTATAAGTTATTAAAATTACCTTACAGCAGAGGTTTCTGCAATTTGTTGGGGTTTGAAGCTAGCTGGACTAATAATTTTATATAGAGTAATAAATTTGTTAAAAATTCACTATAGTATTTATATTTTCTCGTAAAATATATTAGGACTATGACGATTATAGATAGTTTCTCTCGCAATTTAATGGTCGTATTGACATTCCATATGGTAAAGGAGGTGGAATAATATTCTGTTAATCTGTTAAACTCATATGAATATATTTGGTTATGACAATACTCCATCTTATTGTTGAAATTACCTACAGTTAGTTCATCTTCTTGGAGAAATACTGTTTATTATAATATGTGATATAGTTAACATAACTAACATGAGGCATACAGTGACTGATATATGTGATACCATGATAGTATAACTTCGATTTACACGTATCTTTAGAACTCTCGTAATTGCGTAGTATTAGTACCGATTCACATCATATATTCTCTTTTGATTTATTATATGCGCTCTATAATAGAAAACGATATAAATATCTAAATTGAGCTTGATTATCACAAATACTCCATAGTTAATTCAATATTACTCTCGCTTACACTTTCGATCATTAGAAATTATTCAAATCATTATTAGTAGTTTTCTGCTGTTCCTCATAAGTAGGGTGTAAAAGTTCTGTCATATTATCATTCTTAAAAGATATATTATTGGGTTGTCGCACATGTAATGCTGATCTAATATGATAGTCTGTTATATCTTTGTACCCTAGTTCATATCTATTGTCCTTAGGTAGATTTTTAATATTCGCATTTATTTTGTTTTAATTTTAATATTAATTATATATCCACATAACATGTTATATATGAGTACTGGTATATTTATAGGTAGATCTAATAAATAGATACTGTTAGTAAGTTATAGTATTTAATATATTATTAAATTTTTATACTTAAATAATTATTTAATTAGATTAATTATAATATTTTATATATAATTTTGAGGGTACTTTATCTAAAAGTAATAATTTTATTGATAAGACATTAGTGAGTAGCTCCATAGTTAGTATTATTATTATATAAGTTAAGTTATTATTATTTAATTATGATTATGATAATTATTATAATTTTTATATTTTATAATATTATATATTATATTAATTTATTATATATATATTATTTGTGATATTTATATATGAATATTAATTTTTATTATTTATTTGTATTATAATATATATTATTATATATTATTATATTTATAATTATATAATTATATTATTATTATATATAATATATATTATAATTATTTTAATATTTAATTATATTTAATAAATTTATTTATATTTATTATAATTTATTTTATATTATATATTATATTACTTATATATTTATCTATCTATATGATCTTATATTAGTTAATTTGTTAGATTGGTGTGTATGTGATATTAGTTAGCGTATAAATTACACCACTTATGATTACTCATTGTTATACGGAACATTTTTCTCTATATAATTTTAATATTAGAAAAAACCCAATACTCCCCTTTCAAAATATAGTCGAGTTTGTATGTGTGCTGTAGTTTGTTGCATTAGGTATAGTGATTATGTATTGGTGTTGACCAACTCAGCACATTACATTATACGTGCACCATATCACACGGAAAATGAATTCACAATGATAGATCTATACCCGATTGTCAAGTCCTAGACTCTAGATCAGTATTAAGCAGTATGAGAGCACATGATTACTACCTGTAGTCGAACTATACTATCTATATACTTCTCCATTCTAGCTATCATTGACGACTGGCCGTAACTTGGTACAGTAGTTGAGATTCTCCAATAGAGAAATCCATGATTAGGGTACTTTACAACGTTCCACTCACTCTTCACTTAAGCTCGAAAATATAGAGATTCTATGTTACTCGTCTCAAAATTAATGTAGGCTATGAAAAGCTTGTATAAGGGCTCTATTCATACGGTATCTTAATGCATAGAGCTTTATCTATTTCTAGTGATACATTATAACTTCAGCCATCTCAATATTGAAACAGTGAAGTTATCTTTGTTCGGAATCTCAGAGTAAGAGCTAGAAATAGTTCGTTATGACTAGCAGCAGAGTACTTTTTTATGGTATATTATACTGAAAATAACTTTGTAAATGGAATAAACTATTTTTTTTATTCTGTTATTATTATTACGAGGGTAAGTGTTTAT
>JABUQX010008222.1:22500-37500 GCA_015478945.1 Trachelipus rathkii
CGAGTCTCCATCGACTCTAGCATAAGAGGTACTGAACTAACCTCATTCAGAATCATTTGGTTATACTATGTATTTGTTAAATAGACGAGCTTTGTTTTTAGATAAGTTGAATTTAGTATCAAGCCTATATCCTACACCACCCTGCTAGAGTCTTACATGGGGCATATCATTAGTATCACTCAACAGACTGATTCTTAGTGATAGAGTGAAATTAATAATATATTAATTATCATTTAACTATAATATCTTAGTAATTAAGTCAAAATTATTAAAAGTTATTTAAACATTTCAATCTAAAATTCCTTCTTTTCCACAATTAAGTATTAGAAAATAATAATAATATAATATACCATACAATAATTATGATGATATTGTTGATTATGACGGCTGTCAATATTAATGACAAAATATACTGAAATGCATTAAAAATAGTCAAATAGGTAATTATTATAATTTATATTTTTGATTTAATTTACTGAATTATTTAAATATAACTAGATATTACTCTACCCCAACATTTGCTCAGGTATTTCCCTGTTCTTAAAAAAAAGTTTACCTGATTTTTTTTTTATTTAATTATATTTTTTTCTCTCTACACAGTTGGTTGACTCTAGAAGGTGGTGTCGAATTAGATTTGTTCTTCGATATGTTGCCAAATCAACAACATTTTAAGTTATCTTGATACAGATATTTGTGTTAAATAAAAATATTTGTGATAATAGCTAAAATTGGTATTTATTGTAAAAGATGACCTTTGCGTTTATAATTATTTTTATCATGTAAGGTATCATTTACTTACATAATAAATTTTTTTTCCTTTCTCATTCTTCGCTTAGTCTAAGATATGCTTTTTAAATATCTTATGATTAGAGTAAAATATTTATTAGTGATATTTATGGTTATTTCAATTTTTTCTTTTACGCAGAGAACAATATAACTCTTTTTATCGGTTTATATTCTAAGATGTGTAGATCTTTATTTTCTAATACAAATATATGATTATGTAGATACGTTCACAGTTTATTTATACTATATCTTCATTTCAGCTCAAGGTTTTACTTCCTAATTATGTGTTCGGTATTATGAATACATGTGTAAATATGCTTATATAAGTACTATGAACGCATGATGCGTCTAATTATTTGTATTAGCTTACACGTTAATAGGATCTTTACAAAAATTCAGGTTTCCCACATTTCCGTTTAATTATCTAGATATATATTTCACGCAAATAATGATTTTCGAGACTCCAGATAGTTATATTTAAGATAATAAAACAGATACATATTGGATAAAGGAATTGTTGAAATTAATAAATTGCTGAGAGAAGAGAGGAGAGGGCGACGAAGGAGTGCCAAATTCTCCTTTTTGGAGAGATGAGTTTTTCAAAACAAATTCAGCATCGTAGACAGCTTTGTAGAGAATGTATCATGTACATGTTTGAATTTTAAATATGGCGACCGAGACGTTAACAGAAGACCTCAGAGAAGAAGAGTGATAGCCATTTTTTTTAAAAACATAAATCACGAATACCAATCGAAGATAACGATAGAGACGAGTAGACCATTATTTGTATGCATAATAATAAATATTTTCTTTCTTATTAGATATTATCTTAAACTATAGATTATTTAATATATAAATAAAACAATCACATATCTACATAAGTATATAAAAGTTTTATTAATAATATTGAATAAACTTATTGCAATCCAATAATTTGGGTTTGCTATTCTTTAATTGTACTGCTTATGTCTAATCGGTACATTAATTTTCCTCAATCTTTTATATTTTTATTACTATAATATATAATTTGAATACTATGTCTGGATTAAAGTGGATTGATTATCTTCAATGCATACTGAGGATTCTGGCAAGCTTTACTTGATGCTAGATATGATGCATAATTATATTATATATTCTTTTTTTATTATTATTATTATTATAATATTATTATTATTATTATTATTATATATTTATTTTTATGAGATTATAAATTAATATAAATAAGTTTTTATTATTTATTGTGTATTATTATTATTTAAGAATTTAAACTTAAACAGACTTATTATTATTTTTTAAACATCTATTCTTCAATGGATGTACTTACATAGTAATTTTAAAATTTAGTGTAGACATTTTTAAGAATATAATTATTTAAGCATGATACAGAATATTCAGTTGCTGAAGGTAAGCAGCATCGCCTAGAACTAACGTGATAAATAACGAAGCCACATTATAATAAATATATATATTACTGATTAGTGGCTCGGAGAATTGTAAATATATGATACCGCTGATCGTTATATATAATATCCACAAGGATCCGACTTGTTTGATCGAGTTTGATTAGGTTGACGTCGTAGTTGGAGTCAAAAGAGCCAACATTTTTTGCTGCACTTCGGAGATTTACCACTTTCTCGCCCCTGTGTGGATGCTCGAAGGTTCGAAGTTTTAATTATTTAATCTATTTTTATGATGCCGGCTATTTTGCTTTTTATGTTATTTATTTGTACGGTTTATTTACTTTAGAACTCTATGGATCTATTACAGAACGCGTTAGAGTTATAATGATTGAGATATTGAAAAATCTGACTGAAAATTTGTTTTTCTTGATGTCTTTCTTGGTTGTTATTTTTCACTTTTATTCTGATTTTTATTAATCAAGTTTTTTACATTTTTGTGATTATTAATTATATAAGGAAATTATAATGGTTTCGAATACAAATACAGTCTATATATGTGGTATTCAAATACAGTATATACAGTCAGGGATTCTGCGTGAGTATCTACAATCCTACAAATGATACTCATTTGGAAATTTTTGGGTAGGTATTCCACAAATGTTTAATCTTAAAATATTTCTCTTTATTTTCTTTTGCTGATACATTTCTCAATCTAGGTGCGCCCGAATATAATTTATATATTAGATTTCACAATTTATTATTTTATTTTCTTAGAAATAATAATATCAATCAATTCCTTTTACTTCTTGACTATACTGCTTATCAACACTAATGTTTTTTTTTATTAGCTATTTCTCCTGACTATATAATAATCGAAATACCCTTTGTTATATTAATTAGTTATTTTATAGGTGTAAATATCAAATTTATTATCTTGTTTCACAGAATTGTTAATAATTCACCTTTTAGATTAATTTGCAATTATTATAATTAGTTTAGTTTGCCTTTATATTTCATCATATATATAATAATAGATTTTATTTATTTTGAAAAGAAAGACTATGTAGACCGCAGTCCCTATCTCTAATACTCGACTTTATAGTGTATCCTATATATAATATATATATTTATATATATATTATAGATATATATGTATATATAAATATATATAATATATATTAATATATAGTTAATATATTATATATATATATATATTATTAATCAGAGTAGCGATACTCCTATTGATACTCGTTATAGTATACTACTTGCTCCAGCACGATTTGACATTATAACGAAAGATCTGTGAAGTATTGACACAAGTGTTCTAGATAATAATATTTGATCAATATATTATTTTTAGCGAAAGTGATGGTAGTATACAAATAATTAGTAAGATATATATTATATTATAATTTATTACATATAAATAAAGATAAAACTTTAAAGAATTGTTTTATATGTTAAAACGTGATGATTAATATAAATAATTAATCGATGTACTGTTTATGCTTATTAAACATATACATTTAATAATATAAAACTAGGACTAATCCTGATGGCCTCCAATAGCTTTTGAGCGATGAATTTTCATTATAAATGTATATTAAGAAAATAATTTTTTTAATAACTCTTTATTTTATATATTGATTATGTTAAATACCATATATATATATATATCATTTATATATACAGAATATATAATTAATATAATTATTATGTATAACAAAAAAGTATTTAATAATAAAAGTTACATTATAATATATGACTATTATAATAAATCTCTCTAGTGACACCTCAAACTTTAAAAATTTAGTAATAATGGTAAGAGGGTGTAGGGTAAAATAAAATTCGTTAATTGATAATAATCATAAATTAAAGATTAATAATGTAGAAAAAAGTTTCTCCGAAATCAATTAGACATACTATTAATAAAGTAGAAAAAATCGTACTTTTTTTGTGTTGAACTTTTATGGAGCTAAAATGATTATTATTTTTCACTACAATTCAATTTTATTATATATAATCTTTTTAGTTTATATATAATATATATAGTATATATATATATATATATATATTATATATTATATATTATTATATATATATTTAAACTTATTTAAAATATTAAAATATATGATATAATAAATATAATATAAATTAATTAAGTATTATATTAATTCATATATATATAATATTAAAATTAATATTAATATTATATATATTAATATATATATTAATATATAGATAGAGGGTGATACAGAGATAGATAGAGAGAGAGCATGCTATATAGTATAGATACCCTATAAGTATTAAAAGATACTAGATGTTACTCGCCTCACTAAGAATTAATATATATTATATTATATATATATATAATATAGTTACTATATATATTAATATATTATAGTAACTAGGTTAATGTTATTTAATTGACTCACAGTAAAATAAAAAATTAAAAGCATGATCCTACTGTAAAAAAATTTAATTAATTATATTATGGCTATCATTAAAATGTAGTAAGCAGTATTTAACTCTTTTTTTTTTTATTTTTATTTTTGAGACTAAGTAATAAAATAAAAAATTTTTTAATTTATTTATTTATATATTAAACTAAAGTGAAATTACCATAAGGGAATAATACCGCTCAAAAGAGGTACGGAGTCGGGTCTCTCGCGTATATTAATATATATATATTATACTCTCGTGTGGATGACTCAGTGGGAGACTATAATCCCCCTCGGGATGGTACCGGATAACCCTCCCTGCATCTTTGGTCTTTGGTGTCGCGGGGGTTTTACCTTACGACTCCACCTCTACGGGTATGAAACGTATACCCCCCTTGTCTCCCGTCGGCTACGAGCCCCAAAAAATATTAACTTAAATTATCTACAAAAAAAAACAAATTCTTTCATAGTTTTCTTTAGCCTGAACGCTAGGGGCTAGATGGTATATATATAATTATTATAGTATATTATGGGAGACGTTTCATACCCCGAGAGGGGTAATAGGATACAGGTAAGAAACATCCCGCAAGGTTACACATAAAGACCCATAAAATAGAGCTAGGGATAATAGGATTCTGGAGAACATCATCCGGAAGGGTGCGTGAATATAGTTCCTCGTCGTACTCCACGGGAATGAGATAAGAGACCACTCTACATTCCTTGCCATACATTTATGCGAAGAATAGTTACTCCTAAATGAATTATTCCAATATTTGTTAAAAATAATAATAGAAAAAAAATTTACTTCGATAAAGTAGAAAGAAGAGAAGAAGTAGTGAAAATCCCCATCTTATGTATTCGAGTGTAAATTTTTTATCTTAACTCTTGAGAAGAGTATTCTTTACGCATATGATTTATTAAATAATGTGTTTTTATGGATATTGCTCAAGTTCTAATAGATAATGATATACTATTTCTCTTGTGAGTCATTTTATAAAAAAAGAGAGTTTAGGAACGTAGTCTTCGATATAATAGAGGATTAAACACCAAACTTCTAAATATATATATAATATGATAGTATATTATATATATATATTAATATATTAGATATATATATATATATTATATTAATTAATGAATATTAATATATTATATAATAATATTATATTAATATCATATATATATATTATACTATAATATATTATAATATTTATTATATATAACTATATATATATATATTAATAATATATAATATATAGATATATATTATTATAGATATAATATATGATATTATATATATATATATAGTATCTATCTCAAAGGCATTAGTAGCTATCCTTTTTAAGCAAGTATAGAGTAGCAACGCTTTATCTCAGTTAAAATTAATAGTAAGTATATAAATAGATAATTATTAAATAATTATAAAAGATATATTCATATTGAACTTTTATTAATTGGAGTATAATTATATTACCTAATAATAATCATCTTATTTAATTCAATATATTTCTCATAGAGAATGCTTTAATTCAGATGTAGACGGTGGTAAACGATGGTGAAAGATATTAATATACATAATATATACTATTTTGTAAGTGTTAGTCATCATACTATCTACGGCATTGCAAACTATGTTGACAAATATATAGCGTAATGTTGCTCCTCAAATTACACCTAATGTGGATGCATAAACATTTTGCAGCATTGGATATTTCCAAAAAATTAGAAAAAAAAAAAAGATGTATATATAAAAAAGAAGTAGTTTCCAATTTGGAAAATAACTCAATTTTAAGCTCCACAAAAATAAAAAAAAGTAAGTGTCTTTTTATAGCAAAATCGAATTTTTAATTTTAATTTTGCTATAAAAATTATTACCAAACTTTCCAATACTAAATTATTTTGAGGACCATGGTTTTATATATATATATATATATATATATACTATATATATATATATATATAATATATATATATATATATATATATATATTTATATATGATATAATATATAATAATTATATATATTATATATATATAATATTATGATTATAGTATATATATATATTATATATATAGTATTATATATTTAAATGTTATAACAATACTAAACATGTCAGAAGTTATAACTCATAAAACCCCAAAGGCAGCAAAATTTTATTTAAGGACGTTTCAGTGAAGCGTAACTGTCACTTCATAAGCTTTGCATTGAATGAAAAATATTAGAATCTTCTAAATTATTACATTAGTTGAAATCTTAATATTATTATAAATGTTTTTTTCACCTGATGAAAAATTAAAAGCTGGAGTGAGTTCGAGCACTAGTCTAATATTTTTGTACTTCAATGAGACTCTGTAAGAAAATAATTTTCTATTCTCTTTTCTCGAGGTGTCAGAACGGCATGACTACCGAGAGGGAGGTAAAAGAGCAAGTATTGTTAAAGAAAATATTGATTTTTTACAATTTTTGTAAATTTCGATGTTGTGCTTGTGCTTTCCAAACTGCCTGTATATTTCTTTTAGAAGATACAGAAAGATGGGTTTATATAGTAAATTTATTATAGATTATTTAATGTCTTCAACAATGTAATCATTAGAGACTTTATAGGTTTTCTTTCATGCAAAGCCAAAGTATGGTAGACATTCTGAGTCATTTAACCATCCCCCACTTGTAGTTTGTCTTAGGTTTTTGAAACTATATATACTATATAATATATTATATATATATAATATATAATATTATATGGAAAGTTCTCTTCAGTTCCATTTTAGAGAAAATCATAGCACTCATAAACCATATCAATGTTTAGAGTGTAAGGACAATATTTAGATAGTATCTATATATATATGGTACATGTGAGCTGTGGATGACCCGCAAACTTGAGTAGTTTTATTTTATAGTTGAAAAAGTCGAAGGTCAGATAAATTGACAAGAAATTGCTTTCGGAGTGAGCTCAGATTCTTCCTTTTTTTTAATCTTTTTATTAAAAATTGTATGAATTTTTTAAATTGTGTTTAGTTATTAATTTATTTTGTGGTTAGGTACAACTTTCGGTGTCAAATAAAAAGAAAATGATATATATCGTTTTAATATCATTTGAAATTAAATGACATTTGTATAACTCTATAGAAATTATAAAAGAAAGCAATTATATTTTTTTTAAATAAGCCAGGAGAATTATCTCCGAAAGTATGACACTTACTACGCGATACAGAAATATCTATTAATTTTGGAATCAGCGTTCTCTATACAGATATATAATAGTGTCTTGCTGATGTACCGGAATGTAGTAATTACAGATCGAAATAAGAAAAAAAAAAAATAAAATTACATAAGAAATAAGAATAATATTTAAGCCTGATATATCGACATATAAATAAATCTTTAACTTATTCATAACATCTCTGGCATATTTGGGATTGCGAATTAACACAAGAATCTTATAAATATAGTAATCGAAATGAAAATAAAGTTTCTGATTATATTTATGAATCATCATCAATACTATACGATAACCTACAGGGTTAGTACGTGACTAGAGATTTGATATATCAGGAAGTCTCTAGCCCTTCACAGTAGCGCGTATTTTCGTCTGACTCGTCACCGCCTTTGTTTCATCTTTCTTGTGAACTCTTTAGGAGGGGGACGCGGGGGGGAGCTTCTGCTCGCCCCTCTGATCGTGTGTACCCTCATTTCACGCTACGTACTGCTTTCGCGCACTAAAGTGGATAGGTAAGGTTCTAATTTCTCGCAGTTGCTCAGTTTCTAATCTTTGTCAGCTTAGAGCGACTGCGAGACCGGTGGGGAGAGATGAAGCGGAAGGCACGAAACGACTTTACACCCTACCAGTAGGATAATTGATTAATAGCTTGGTAAAGCAATAGTATTCCAAATATAGTATTGCTGGAGTTATCTCTTTCGCATGTAGAGGGAATTAGTGTTTAATACTGTCCCGGAACAACTTGATTCTCCCTGCTCTTTTCTGGAATTATGCCGCTTGTAATAAAGAACATCAATGTGACTTAGATTGACTGGATGAAGTTTAAGAAGTAATAAAAGCGTACTAGAGTAGTCTGTGTGATTAGCTGATATCGCTCAGCCTCTCTCACGCTTAGAGGTCTACTATATCTTATTGGTTTCTCTCCTCTTGGCACTTCAAGTAATTTGACCATGGTTAGAAGATATATAGGAGAGAAGTAATAGTACAGTGAAAAATCATATAGATATATATTTAGATAGATAAATATGTCTTTCATATCTTTCTTTATTTACTAGCTTCCTTCTTCTTAACTATCTGTCATTTCATTCTTATTCTTCTTTCTATTCTTCTTATTCTTCTTCTTGCTTTTCTATCATAAACAATTTTTATAGCTTTTTCTTTTTCTTTTTCTTTTTTATATCTTTTTAATACTTATTTCTTATTTTTTTCATTTTTTCTTTATTCTTTTTTTCTTCTTCTTTTAAACTTTTATCTTTTATTCTTTATATATATCTTTATTTCTATATCTTATATATATAGCTATTGAGTAATGACACTCATGTATAGCAGATGCATAATTTAGCAGAGAATAGCTAATAGATATAAAGATTTATAGAAGAGAATTCTTTGTAACAAAAAAAAAAGTATGGTAATAAAATAAAATAAAATTTTTAATCTGCGATTATATTTAAAATTACATTTTATTAATATTACTACATATCAATATATATGTGACTAAAAATATTAAAGTTTAACATTTAAAATTTAAATTATTCAGTGAATATCATATCTAATGGATTGAGATACCATAATTTTTTTTTTTTTTTATTCTTGTATTTTACATTTGATTTCCATCTTACTCTTTATCCTTTATATGATGTAAATTAAATTAAATCATTAATAAAATACAATTAATTCTATACTGAACGTAATTTCATTTAAATATAAGTTATTTTTGCAAGACTATTACAGAAAAACAAATCTCTGTGCGGGATATTATCAGATTCACAATGTTCTCATTATATTGTGTACTTCTGTAGCTTATGAGAATTTTATTAATAATATTTATATATGATTAATATAAGGAAATAAAGAATATTTTATGATAGTATATATAGTGTGTAAATTTAAAACAATATATAAACTTGTAATTTATTTTTACAGGTTCAAATTATGCATAAAATAAAAAATGAATAAAAGATACTACTTAATGGTTGATATTTCTCTTATATTTTACAGAAATAAATTATAAATTATGATAAGTAGCCTTAAGTAGCTGCTTTTTTAATAGGCTCTTCTTGAATCGCTTTATGAATTTATAGCCTATATAATATTATATAGTAATATATAATAATGCTATAATAATATTATAAGACATAGATATAATAATAACTAGTAAACTAGTTTATGTAAGTGATTACTGTACTTAAATGGATATTGTATAAACGTAAATTTATAAGTAGCACCTGATATAATTTTAGTTAGCTTGTTCTGATAACCTTTTTACCTTCTATAAGGTATGTATAGAGTGTTTGTGTGGAATGGAAGAAGCAGATTTTCATCTGATAAAATATAGGAGACGACCATCTATTAGTTATGGTTGAGGAAAAAAGTTATGTATAGAAAGAAGAATTACAAGGTGATAATCGACAAAGGAAATGTAAATAATAGTATATGTCTGGTTAGAACATGATAAACTAGTATATTACAAAAAAAAGTACTATAAAAAATCACATTAAGGTTTAAATATTATCTAATCTCTAATAGTATCCTCAGAGAGCTGCTTGTCGTGTTCATGATTGTGTCGGCAAGATGTGTATGTATTATAAATACAATACCTAAATCGACAAATATAGAATTCTAATTAAAATTCTGAAAGAAAGACTAGTAATAATTTATGTTTAGGAATTTTGCCTCGTTGTTTAATGGACTAAGAGTTGCCACCTTGGCCGCAGATAGAGCAATTTTTATTCAACGCAAGATATAGGAAAACATCTCTGTGCTAACTTGAGGAGGCTTGATGCGTCAGATAATATACAGAAAAGACGGGATTCAGTTTAATTGATGTTGGGGAGCGCGATAGGTCGACTATTCAACATGAGCTTCATCAGCTTATTATAGAATTCGTGCAATATATTGTGATAATGTGATTATGCCGTTTAGCAAACAGGTTGCGGTAATAAGTGTTTTTATTATTTTTTCCTACGTTACACATATTGGAACCGCAATAGGAATATACTGACTAGTCCTCGATGGCAGAGTAGGGTCATCTAAGCATCTGGCGTAACTATACGGAAGTGAGAAACTCGAATTGAGAGAGTCTAGACTTCGTATCTTCCTGCCCTCGCGGAAGGTATCAGAGAACACCCCGCTCTCTTTTGGTATCTTGGGTGTCGCAGGGGTTTCAGTCTTAGCCTCCCCTAACCGTTGGTATGTGGGTAGACAACGTCACCCGACTGCTGCTTCCCCGTCTGTGCTCGAGCCTCCTTCCTTAGTGCATGTTGCATAATTAAATACATTGTTATTAAGTTTATTATACAGTATTTTTCAAACGATAGAGAGCCAAGTTTAGAGGCGAGCCGACGAGGAACATAGGAGCGGGACGTTTTCCATACCAATGATTCGATTATGTGAAGGAGAGTGAGCGGCAGATCAAACCCCCGCAGAAGACACCAAGCTATGTATCCATATAGAGAAGCTTGGATATCATGATCCATGAGACACCTACCGCGACAAGGGGGGAAATAGTCCTACCCTGTGAATAAATTTGAATTGATAACGTTATCGTCAGTTCCCGAGCGAGATCGCTCGCAAGATACTCCTGCATAATCTGATGCTTTGGTATACCCTCGCGAATATTAGACATTAGTTATAAAAGAAGTAAATAAAATCAAATGATGAAGGACTCTAGCTAATCCATTATAAATATATACTGAGTCTTACATCGATCTAAAAAACCGAGCAACGACAACAGAGTATAGCGTTATCTAGGTTACTTGAGTATGAATATAATATATAATTATAACATTATATTAAAAAAAAAATAAAATACGTTCCTTTTACGTAATTCATACAGCCCAAGATATAGTGATAGTCAAACATTTTTTATGACTCAAAATAATCGTATTTACTCTTGAAACTTTATGTATATATATCCTTCGTTTGATATGTATTATCCTTCAACAACCCATTGTTAAATAAATGATACATAATCAATGATTAAATTTTACTATTTAATTATTTGTATAATTAAAATCATATAATAGCAATAATAACTTGTAATATTCCTTGATTTAAGAACGCAAATTAATAACTTTAACGGAAAATCTTATTATAGTAAATATCTCTCGGAATGGATATTGGATGAAATTATTAACATTGCAGATGCTACTTATTATAAGTATCGAAGTGAATAATAATAAGTCATCTACAAAATTATAATAAAAAATAGATAAATAAGAATAATGTTATCACAATATAAATAAATAACGTACTATTATTACTCATTAAGTAGCGATATGTCAAGCAATCGTCCAGTATTAACGTTATCGATTGAAACAATTAGAATTTTTCTCGTTCTTTAAATCATATGAGTAATTAGGACGTTAAATAGATTTTGGCGGACCTCTCCGATGCCAGGTAGAAAATATTTTAAGCATTAAAGTGATCATAGCATGAAAGTTTTGGCGATTTACTATATGAACCCGTCATTTTGAGATACTCTGAGTCAGATAAGTCGTTCAATATATTCATAAAGAAATCAATGATAATAAGCATCATCCCTCCAATAGATGAAATCTCTTTATTTAACTGATGATGCCTGGCCAGCCTGCCCCAGATCCAGATTTTCAAAGGTAACCTTAAAAGAAGTCTTTTAGCACACCCATATGACATTCGTCATAATTGAAATGCTATCCACATAATATGTTATTTCAAGCTTCGAACCCAACTGCAGGATCGACAGATACTGAAGGCCACATGTTAACTCAGACACAATGACCACGCACTGATGATAGAGGCCATACAGCTGTAATATTAGCTTTATTTTCCGTCTTCACAAATGAGTTAACGATAATCAAATTACAATAAGATTTCTCATTTACACATTAGTTATTATGAATTATGTACTTAATGTTAAATAGAAATACCTCGATTTCCAATATGGATTCTCGTACAGGTACCAACTTTTCATGTAGCATTATGTTAATTATATATAGTGTAGCATTTGATATTTTTATAAAAAGAGGAATGATAGCTGTCACCGACTTATTGTAAGCTAGTCAATGTACATCACACATCACCCTGGATATCCAATGTGATTTATATCGCTTATATATGCATCTAAAAAATTTATTACTATTTAGATAAGATATAATTGTGATAAAACTCTCTGTACGATGCTTATTCAATACGTTACTTTACAAGAAGTTAATTAGTACCCGTATATAATTAATTTCAAATTGCAAAATATAACCTATTAATTTGCAAAAAAGGATATATATAGATCGTAAGCCGTTACCCTAATATTACAGCCAATTAGCTTAATCATTCTATATAGTTGGGCTAAGAATTTTGAACTGATATAATATATAACTAACTAATATACAAGTTTATTTATATTTTTAGATGAACAGATTAACAGCATTTTCTCTTGCAAGATATATATTCCGTCACCTAATGATACTTAACAACGACTGGATTTTAGAACGATACAAATGATAGCAATGTAGACTAATACTAGAAAATTTTATTATATGCTGGTATATGTTATTAAGACGATTGCTCAAGTGTAATTCCGTCAACTGTGCATATTGAGTAATACAAATAATAATTATAGACTTTTTATCAAAAAAGCATTCGATATAACGTCCTCATCTAAAATTTATTTAGGCATATAATGCTAAGAGCTAACGATGTATTATTACGAGAATGCTTATTAATTAATTGTTAAAAATAATTTAGGTATGATTGGACCGACGATACTAATCGTAATTAGTTTGTTGTTATCAATGGTAAATGCTCAGAATGGAACAACATTATTAGTGGTGTACCCTCAAGGATCTGTCCTTGGTCCAATACTGTTCATTATTATATGTAAATGACATAGATGAATCATTTTAGGCAATATTTCGAAATTTGCGGATGATACGAAATGGAAATCGATAAATGTGAGAGATTTATTCAATTACTCAGAAGCGATTTAAACTGATTGTAAAATTGGTAAAAACATGGCAAATGAATTTTAATAGCGATAAATGTAAAGTTATACATTTGGGAGTAGGAACAAGAATTATGATTAAAATAGATGAACATCTATAAGTTGTCGTGAGGAAAAGGATTCCTAGGAGTTTATTATAAGGATTTTTAGTTTGGAAACAATGTTGTGAAGCTGTTAAAAAGCAAATAAAGCTCTAGGATTTATTGCCAGAATCTTCGAATATAAATCTAAAATATAAATATATCTCTCTTATAAAAACATTAAGTTTAGACCTCATCTGGACTAACGCAGTGCAGTTTGGAGCCATACCTCAAAAAAGACGGAAAAAAATTGAAAGATTAAAGAAGTGGTAATAGATTAATCCTGAATTGAGGTAAATCATAACGAACAAAGACTAATGTGAAATTAGATATATATCTTTAGAATTGCAAGAAGAGTAAAAAGACAATTCAATAGAAGTTGTTCAAATATAAATAATTTGACATTGATTACAGGCAATTCTTCAGATATAATTTTTATGATGTAACACGAAGTAATGGGAATAAACTTTGTAGAAAAGTAGATTTCAAACAATATATACAAGAAGTTCTTCACTTGCGATGTAATCGAGAAGTGAAATCTTCTTCTTATGAAATAGTGAACATCGATTCATTCAGGAAAAAGTTAGATACACCTTAAGGACGCTGAACTGTGATGTCAATTCAACGTCGATTTTTACTTACTTCCAAATACAAGAATTGTAGTAATAGCTGTGATATGGTAACAATCAAACTAAAATAAAAATTGAAATAATTTGAAATTGTTGCTCCTAAAGAGTTAAAAGAATTTCCACTTCTTCTATTTCTTTTGTTCATGGCTTGCAAGTATCCCCTTTCTAGGATAGTGATATCATCGATCGCAATTAACCTGTAATAAATAGCTTTGTTGTTTACCGCATAGAAACATCTGTTGCAAACAACTGTAATGAATAACTGTAGTAACCGTGTAGGGTTTGGAAAAAACCATGTCTTTTTTTAAAAAACCAAGAAAAACCATTTTGTTTATTATGAACGTAATTAAAACCAATAAATATTTTGGTTTTTTGGTTTATGGATCTTTTGATGGTTTAATTTTTTTTATTTTTTTAATTTATTTTAAAGACTTTAAATATTTCGTTTTCTATAATAGAACTATTAAAA